>JARKIE010000481.1:0-58942 GCA_029378255.1 Mycena rosella
ATGTGATGCACAATTCACGAAGCTTTGAGCCAGGGCCAACTCAACTCTAAGAAGGGTTCTCAGATAGACCGGAGGTGCCAAGCAAAGTCAAGCCTAACATATGTACCTTAGATTTGGATGCCTACGGGTAAAGCGGTTGTCAATCATGGAGTAGCGGAACTGATATGCAGTCCTAACAGATATATGGCACATATACTGTGCAAAAATTACTTAATTACATCTGTCAGCTGCAAACAGGGATTTGGCTTACAACTTTGCGCGAAATCATGAAACCGCTATGAGTGTCCAAATGCACATTTAATCCCGCGCACATCACATCACCTAAAATCACATTTCCGCGCTATTCAAGCCTGTTTGAGTGAAATCCCGCACAAAAGTAGAAGACCTACATGTATTGCGGGAAGTGAGGAGATCACGCAAGCGCGCAAATCAAAAAACCGCGCAAAGTCCGTGACCATCAAAACCCGCGCAGTCAGGCGGCTCAAAAAGCCGCGCAAAGTCGGACCTCGGGGGGAAAACCCGCGCAAAGTGGTGAACAATTCAATTCCTTCTCCACAAGACTGATGGATAAACAGATAAGATTAAGATAAGACCTAGATAAGATAAATCAGACACAACGAAAATCTTCCACGACGGCGGCGGGCTGAGACAGTGCACTGTTCTAGATTCATGAAATGTTCCTCCGAGTAATCAGAACTTGGGGAGTTTGAACCGGACTCGGCGAAGAGGTGATTGATTTTAAGGCGAAGGAAGAAACAGTCCCGGAGGAATGGGAGCTCAGGGCGGGGAATAGGGCCAATTTGGCCGACGAAACTTGTGAAGAACTGACTCTCAGACTTCCATCGCGATCCCTGATCGTGATTATTTTCACAAGGTATGCTCAGCTTCAACTTAGCTGCAAGCGCTCGGGAATTTCAAACCCTCACGTCTGATATATCCGAACATCATGAAAATGATGACTGCAAGAGACACAAGCCTAGTGACGGTTCGTCCATAATTACAAGAGTAGGGGCATCGCATTAAGCACATTAATTTCCATGCCTGGCAGCAGCCAACGGAGGTTTGGCAGTGGGATCATCGTGCATTGTTGCCGCCAGTTCAACCTCTGCTTCTTCGGTGGCCGGCCCTTATAAGCCCTCTAAACCTGTCACAACTGCACTTCCCCAGCGTGGATTCGACTTCCCACCGGCCGCATTTGGTCCATGGAAAAGATTTGCCATTATTCCTCTGCTATCGACACCAAAGCTTTTCCTAGATATAGTCGTCGCAGACTCTCCTAGCACATACTTCGATCGAATTGGTCCAATTTCTTGAGAATTGACACCGTAGCAATGATCAGCCAATCCTCTCCTATACGTAGTGTCCCAATTTTTTTTTGTTTGTCTACAAATTTGGAAGTCTGCTTACCAGACTTCCAGAGAAAAGAGAGCTTGAGGACAGGAGAAGATCACACAGTGAGAATTTAGACCCTTTTCAGGGAGTCGGCGTTGTACATCGTAGCTAGCGTACAGAGAGGTCGTGGTAGAGAAGAGAAAGAGAGAGAGTACGGAAGAAGCGTGTCCGTGTTTGTATGTAGATGAGTAAGCAGCATGATTACAAAATCGAATCGAGCAGTGGCCATGGACCATGGTCGTTCGTTCATACCGAATCGGGCTCCTTGCCTCGCGGGGCTCTTAAATGAACGCAATCTGAGCTTGTGGGCCTCTCCTCCGGGTGAAACCATGACCCTTGCCTCCTAGAACAGTGTGCCGTCTCAGCCTTGCCGCCGTCGTGGAAGATTGTTATGTCTGATTTATGTTATCTAAGTCTTATCTTAATCTTATTTTTTTACCCATCAGTCTTGTGGAGAAGGTATTGAATTGTTCACCACTTTGCGCGGGATTTTACCCCCGAGGTCCGACTTTGCGCGGCTTTTTGAGCCGCCCGACTGCGCGGGTTTTGATGGTCACGGACTTTGCGCGGTTTTTTTGATTTGCGCGCTTGCGCGATCTCCTCACTTCCTGCAATACATGTAGGTCTTCTACTTTTGTGCGGGATTTCACTCAAACAGGCTTGAATAGCGCGGAAATGTGATTTTAGGTGATGTGATGTGCGCGGGATTAAATGTGCATCTGGACACTCATAAACCGCTGACATCTTTTACAGGTGCATTCATCTGTCACCCAGGTTTGAAACCCACTCTTAGTGCAGCTCGATCACATCTGTTTTGGACTTGGTCTCGAGAAATTTCGTCTGGAACGATGCTAGCAGTGATGCTATTCCTGATCCCGAAGTCCAGATATAGAAAGTACTGAATATGTCAGGGCGTAGGAGATGGGAAACCTGCGATTTAGTTTCAAAACATTAGTAATGGGTCATTTGAACCGTGATCGGAATATTCCAACTCCAAGCAGGGTAGAAGTGAAAGTTGCCTTGAATTGTCCTTTGTTGATGGATTTAGATTCCATAGGTTGTGCTAAGGTACCTGGAAGATTGATCCTTCATTATAAACCTTACAGTAGCTATCCGAGAGGCCTCCGGACCCAAAATAACGCAGAGGGCTCAATTCTCTTGTTTTGCCGAACATATGGCGTAGCCGACAGTGATGCAATCAGTTCCATCAATCACGGCCCTGAAGTGATCCAATTTCGAGTTGCACCCGTTTGAGCCTGTAAGCTACTTGTAAGTTGTCAGCAAAAAATCAGAGATGTAAAACAGAAGTATGAATCCAGATGTAAGTTGTGTGCAAAAACCCTGTAAAAAATGATGAATTTCTGCACAGTACATCGCCCATACAGATAATACTGTACTATTACGACCAAGTGTTCACAGGGTGTCACCCGTCACCTCAAGTGTTCATTTTTTCCAGTGTTCATTTCTCGGCAATCACTCGGCAAGTGCCATATAAGGAAATCCGGCGGATGCCGGAGCGAAAATTTCGTGTTTTTCAACCTATTTGGGCCAGGAAATTGCTCCGTCACCGTCACCTACACCCCAAGTGTTCAGTTCACAGGCGGCCATCACCCGTCACCTGAACACTTGGTCGTAATACTACAGTACCGGAGGTAGACGGCACAAATACATTTAATATACTTCTCAAGCCATTTGTCGTGCAGGTATCAATTCTAGCGCAAATTCTAAGGAGTTGACCCGGCCCCATCACTGCGGCGATCACCGAAACTTAGTCAGCAAAAAACCAGCTAGAATCATATTGTTCGTTTAGTGGGCGCAAGTTTTAGTGAGGGAACAAATCCATCAAAAGACAGGATCTTTGTCTCTTTGTTTCTCCCACTAAAATCCAGAATTTTAGTGGGAGAAAAAGTTGGGGACAAAGGGAAAAGTCACGTGTTCCTGTTTTGTCCGACTAAAATATAGGGTCTTTGTAGGAAAAAGAAAGAAAGATACTATCTTTTAGCGTAATTTTTTCCCCACTAAAACTTGGGCCCACTAAATGAACAACATGATTCTAGCCCATTTTTTCATCATTAAGTTTGGTGATCGTCGCAGTGAATGAAAGGGTACTGACCGTCATAGAAAATTGCAGCATGTATCTTGGGAGTTCTGGCTGTGCCTACGAGTTGAATAATGTTGGGGTGCCGCCAGGTAAGGTGGGGCTATAAGTAGAATTCCACCGAACGAAGGCTTGAATGCCGCGAACCAGTGTCTCGCCATTCTGTAAATAGAAATCGCGAAGTAATCTTACGAACAAATGATCGAAACACACCTCCGCCTTATCCCCCTTGTAAATTGCCACGGTCATGGTCAATCATGGTCAATTCAGATGGCGATCAACGACCACCATGTCAGAGTTCAATCATAGTTTGTGAAGCAAATTCAGATAGTTATCTCATCGGTATCGTCTAAGTATTATCGCGATGAATCGAGCTCCAGATAGTAGAGGTGTCTTACCTGGAAGCTCAGGGGGCGGTGCATGGTGGCTATTCATATTTTTGATGCTCTGGAATGTCCCACCACTGACACCAAAGTTATACGCGTGGGCGAAAAAAGTGCCTCGTAACCTATGAGCATGATCGGTTCGGACTCGGTTCAAGTTCGGCAAAGGACGGACTGTTCGTCTGAGAGGCTCATGCAAGGTGTGGCCTCCATTGTGACCGCGGCCGTCTGCTCTGTGCCATCGGCCGTGGGTGACTGGTCGTATGAAGTTTCGAGGTCATGGCGCGCCGCCTCTGGCCCCGGGCCGCCGTTGGCGGGAGCCATCCATGGTAGTGAGGGTAAGATGAAGAGATGCCAAGCGCCTGATGAAGCGCACTAGCAGAAAGGCTCCGAGATTTTCCCCATTGGCTCGGGAAATGCTCCCGAGCCAATGGGGAAAATCTCGGAGCCTTTCTGCTAGCTTTTCGACCTAAGTAGAAAGTTTTCTTCATCCGGTGTGCCGTCTGCTGTTAAGCTCTGCTTTCGAACACTTTGGAAGTTTCGAATACCAGGTATTCGTGGGCAACGCCGGACTGCAGGTCTCCGGCATGTCGGACTTCCAAAGTAAAAGGTACCGGCCGCGGCCGTGGGCCTGCGCCGGACTCGACGCCGAGATCCGCACGCCCGGCAGCCCCCGTGCCGTCAGTGCCGCCATACTCACCGCGAAGGGGTCTGTCGGCCGCTTGGTATCGTAAAACGTGGTCGTGCAAAACAGGCTATGCCTTCGCGATTTGCTTCGGTTGAGATGCAATGGTTGAACTGATTCTACTATAGATTTACCGCGGATTTATCCGTACTCCTGGAAAGAATTAGATCGGCAGGGGAATGGCAAAGAACACGGAGTAAAACACTGAGGGAGCTACCAGAAGATCGCGCTCGGAGGTTATCTAGTGTGGGATGAAAATAGACTATTCCGACACAAGGGTCTGCAACTTGAAAATCAGGTCGAGAATATATTGGCACCAAGTAGAGAATGGACCGACTGGGTGGCTGACGGTCCGCAGCTGTCTCTGTTCCTTTTCGCTGCAGGAAGTACCGGTTCGATTCCGGCTCGAGGGATGCGGTGTTCGGAGGGTGCCATGGTTCAATTTCACATTTCGTAACATTACGGTTCAGTATCGTTATCCGGATTGGACTTGAAGCTTGAAGGCCTGTACACTCCTCCTTATGGTGAAGGATGCAATGCTTAACCCATCGGTGCCGCTTCATTCCAACTCGACCCGTAGTCTTCTTCAGTTCTTCTCTTTAGTAGAACTTCGTCACAAGTTCGTCACCCATACTCGAGCACCCAGCATGGTGAATGGTTCACACTTTTGTTCTTCTGTTAGTTCGAGGCAACGGGGAATTTCTCCGCCCAGACTCGAGGTCTTTGTCTATCCCTGTGGTACGGGAGAAGAGGATGGACTGGCTCGTTGGCGCACTCTTCTGCTCCTCTTCTCAACGATTTCTCAGCAGAGATGCCGGTTCGATTCTGGGTCGAGTAATGATCCGCCACTAGCTGCCGTTTCTGGTGTGTTACCCAGATTTAAGGCCTGCATATTTAAGCACCAATAGTATGGCGAGGAGCCTAGGTGCAAAAATTGTAGGACTGTGAGCCGCACGTTGAGGGATACATTAATATTGTCCGAGTATCGAGGAACCGGCACGGCCTTTGGTTTGAGAAATTGCTAGTAGCACACCCTTGCCGCCGCGATGTTTGCCATTGCAATTCCATTCCGTGCACTTTCCGACTTTCGGAAGTATGACGGTTTCCAGCCTCAGCCGACAGGGTGGCTGCGAAGAACAAGTGAACACCAGGAGCTGGGTTTATGCCAGTTGGACCAACGTTCAACTGGTGCGCCAGTTTGAGTCTGCTTGCTCGTATGGTTCGGGGAAAGCTTCCAAGCCCACTCGTGCATCTTAAGTCATGTTGGGCTTTCGCGGAGAGGGGGAACTCTGAATCATATTGTCCAGTGTCCTCTAGTGCCAACATGCTTGAGGATTTGAAGGCTCTATATGAAGTGAGGCTGAGAGAGATGGTTCGCTGCTGAAGCTACCCCCGTGAGTTCAGCGACGATTCGACGAAGACGGGGAAGCAGTTGGGATTGGGAACTCGGCATGATGGGAACACTGCACTGGCAAGAACACTGTCGATCGGATGACGTCCGATTTTCCGAATCACGACAGTGTAGTCTGGCACGGGCACACACTGCTCCTTGCAAAAAAACGGTCACGGTCCGGATGACGGTAGTACTGTATTACATTCAATTCGACCGTCATGCATCACTCCGGCGAATATTGGTGTTTGGTCACGTGTCATCCCTTGGTCGAATGTAATTATCGTCACGCAGGCGTCAAAACTGCTCAAAATCTCCTCCGTGACGCGTAAATTTTGGAAATTTTCGTTCTGGTGGTCGAAAATTTGTGAGCATCCGAGTTATGGGAAAACCGGTCTGCAGACCGGTCTACCAGACCTCCTGATGTACCTCGCCGTAGACCATGATGCGATCACTTCGCTTAGACCCAGCCCAATGTAAGTAATCTCTGGTTGCATAGTGAACTAGTTCTGATGCTTCACCATGCCTGCAGTCCTACTCTACTCAAAACCCGGTCGATGAGTCCAGGGGCTTCCGTGAATTCCAATGTCAGCGTGCCTAGCTTTCAAAGTGAGGCCTTACCCCCTCTTTGTCGTCTCCAGGTCTGACCATTCTTGCCAGACTTCTGAGTCGTAGCTCCGAACGAGCCGTTCATCCTGCTTGAAGCTGCTCCCGGAACGCCCCAAACCGCCTCCGCAATCTTTGTTTTAACTCTCATTCAGTACGACTTCCACGCATTCTCAGTCCGATCTACTTACTTGGCCTTTATTTCGCAGGTTCTGTTGCTTGAGATCACGCGACCGCTCCCCCTCGGCGGCCAGAGTGCACTGACTGCCGCCGAACTTTCTTCGCTCCTGGGGTTTATTTCACAAACTCCACAGGCACTTCGGGTCGTCGTCCCAGTCCACCCAATCCTGTATCATTTCTTCGAGGCAAGTCATTTTTCACTCCCTTTGACTTGACTCTGCTTCCCCGTGCGAGCTCAGACTTCGTAATAAGGAAATTTGGATGCACAGGATCCACGGTACGAGGAAATAATTGTTCAAGCTGCGGATGATATCATCCGCCCAACTCTCACTCCAGCCAATTTTCCGGCAAAATCCCTCGGTCGCGGTCCAACCTACCGACCCTGTGAGTCTCTTCTGTACTTTAGGTTCTCAATCCGGGTACCGTGCGTCTAAGTCCGTATGGGCTACTTCCTCGCAGCCGTCTGACCTCCGGGGCCCCACAGCGCACCTTTCAGCTCGCGCCCTCCGAGTCCCGCTCCGAATTTGAATGCTGCACACACTGGCCCGCGTGCCACACCATGTGAATTTTTTCTCCCACTTCCAAGTCCAAAGTACGTTCAATTCCGTCTGAGCCACTGATCCCCTGCAGACCTTCCGTGTGCATGCTTCCTGCTTGTTCGACTTGGCTTCAATGCTTAGGTTCAAATCTTTCGTTTCAAGCATATCAAGTGTTTTAATTCCAACCCCCTCTTCCCCGCAATGTACCCATTCCAAATTCTGCGTCCCTGCTACGTTTACTCCTGCACCCACTCCCGCTGCTGCATTTCCGCTGGCCACTCCCGCAGCTCCCCTCTGATTCTGCAAAACACAAAATCAAACATGATGCTACCTACTGTTGCGTCCTCCACGCGCTCAACAGCTCTTCCAAATTAATCACCCCACCTCCTTGTCAGGGTACTCCCCCTTCTCATCATTCACCATGTCTTATAATTAACTCATTAACTCTCCCTTTACTTCATTGACGAGACAAGATCTGTGGATGCGGAGGGAAGCCCGTAGCAAGTTTGCTTTCAGCACCTCTGTCATGATCCGGCTTTTCAAAACCTTGAACACCAAAGGACACCAAATCCCGAAAAGAATCCGAAGACAGGACGGCCACCCTGACAAATCGCGATCACATCCCTTCGCCTATACACTCTCTGGCTTAAACATCAAATCCCGAGGGACAGAACAACGCACAATCGTGATACTCCGACAACTCCGATCACATCCCTGTCGCCCAGCCCCTCTTTGGTTTCAACAACATCCCTTACACCTCACATAGGGTATATTGAAACATAACATATAGGGTGGATACGATCAGACTCCTAGCTCTATTAGTATATAAACGTGAGGTAGAAACTCCTGTACTTTAGATTCTACCTCGTCTAATCTCAGGCTTTACTTTTGCTTGACTCTTGTTCCCTCAGGATTACGAGGGACGCTGGATTCTCACCTGTGGCATTACATATGGCCCTGCCTACGACCTCACATCATCTTCCTCAGCAGATATCACTCCGTCTTCGGCTCCTACCAGTTCCCACCTGCACGACGCTCATGGCCTTACATCCCAGGACCGAACGAGGAAGCCGTTCACCTTGTACTACTGCTCGGCGACTGCACAGGTTACTAGACGGGTTGTTAAACCCCAGGTGGGATTACTATTTGAACGACTCAAGTCGACCCATAGGCCGTTGTTGACAACCTCATTCCATTCTCACCATAGTCCACGAGTTCGTGTAAGATAGAGGGCGTGGAAATCCCGCACCTTAGGTAATCGGCTTATGTAAGCGTTCCCACGGCCAAATCCTGGCTTCGGAAGAAATTTTCGATTTATTGTCTGCCATATGAGAGAGAAGGAAGGTATTTGGTCAACAGCAGTAGTCATAAAGATGCTCAGAAACCAGATACAGTTCTCATAAACTGTGTACAGGCTGCTCGGTAGGTTAGTGGTGCAACCTAACACTCAGCCGAGATCACCAGGGAACATGCCGAGACATGCCGGGTGGCTGTGCAGTGGCTGTGTCGGCTAAATTCCCCATATCTTTTTCCCGAAAGTGTCCCATTCGAGTGGTAAAGCACGTAGAAATACTCAGAAAAAAAAGTCACAAGAAATTTTATGAGACCCAATAACTTCTTACCAGATGGACTTTTTCAAAATGTACAACATACAAGCTCATCCTATAGGCACTCAATAACACTCCTATGAAGAAAATCTGACTTTGATGGCCCAGGGGCAATGCTATATCGCTCGTCGTCGAGCGTGATGATGTAACATGTGACAGCTTACATAAGGGTGCAGGGTTTCCATGCCCTCTATCTTACTTGGAGTTATGATTGTACGTGCAAATCACACCGCGTCGCGCGGAGCTTGATTGAGATAATATACATTCATTCATTCATCCATGCACTGGGTACAGTACTGGATACATGGGACTAAAGTAGGTGATAGAAAGTGCTGGGAGGCACCAATGTGCTACGTTGAGGAGAGAAGAGGACTCGAAGAGTTGAGAGAATACGATAAGGGTAGAGATGAGACAATATGGGAACAATGAGAGACAAGGGCACGAGGGTGGGTCCATGAGGGACAGAGACAGGTGGGCATCAGATAGGGATGAAGCACAGGCGGAAGCATATGGATACGCCCCACCGACGACAACAAGCGCCGGCAAAGATGTACCCATGGGCATGAGGACGAGGTATGGCAGCCACAGCGCGAGCGCGAGCAGCGCACGGACCAAATCGAGTGCGGGCGGCGCAGCAGCAGCGCATGTGGCATGTGTCTGCTTGCACTCCACGATGCGGAGTAGGAAGAGGGCGCAAGCCATGCGAGGAGCCGCTCCATGCACCACACATTGCGCTCGATCATTTCCAGCGCGTCCTCGCATGTGCCCAGAGCCTTGCTTCGAGCCTTTCCAACGTCTCCCTGCCAGGTCCTTCAGTTCCGCGGGATGTGGCATGGGTGGGGACGGGTGTGCATACATGAGGGCGTAGAGTGTGGGGGGTGAGAGGCGGGCGACAGCAGGCTCGTGAGGAGGGTGAGGTCTTCGGTCATCTCGAAATGATCCCGCACTGGGCGCCGAAAAAAAATGCTATTGCCGGCATTGTGCCGAGCTCGGACACCTCATGCCGATGATGCCAAATTAGAATCGACACTGTTCAGCCAAGAGTTGATTTTTGTTTTTGTTTTCCGGTACGAGTGTCGGGTTCCTCTCTCATAAATCCATATTTTTCGCATTACTCACTTACTTAATACGAGTCCCTCCTTTGCTTCGCCGTGCTCGCTTACACCGGGGGCAAAGGCCAAGGCACCTGAAAGACAGGTGCCTTGACAATACAATAGGTATTCCGCATGTGTTCGGCAGGCGGGCACAACCAGATAAAGGCAACTGGGGAAGACAAAGGGGGGCTTTTGTCAGGCCCCTGCAAGGCAACAAAGCCCCCCTTTGTCTATCCCAAGGTGCATCAATGCCTGCCGAACACATGCACTATGACCTCCTGTCAAGGTCTTTCAGGAGCCTTGGCTTTTGCCCCCGGTGTTAACTTAAGATAGAGGGCATGGAAACCCTGCACCCTTATGTAAGCTGTCACATGTTACATCATCACGCTCGACGACGAGCGATATAGCATTGCCCCTGGGCCATCAAAGTCAGATTTTCTTCATAGGAGTGTTATTGAGTGCCTATAGGATGAGCTTGTATGTTGTACATTTTGAAAAAGTCCATCTGGTAAGAAGTTATTGGGTCTCATAAAATTTCTTGTGACTTTTTTTTCTGAGTATTTCTACGTGCTTTACCACTCGAATGGGACACTTTCGGGAAAAAGATATGGGGAATTTAGCCGACACAGCCACTGCACAGCCACCCGGCATGTCTCGGCATGTTCCCTGGTGATCTCGGCTGAGTGTTAGGTTGCACCACTAACCTACCGAGCAGCCTGTACACAGTTTATGAGAACTGTATCTGGTTTCTGAGCATCTTTATGACTACTGCTGTTGACCAAATACCTTCCTTCTCTCTCATATGGCAGACAATAAATCGAAAATTTCTTCCGAAGCCAGGATTTGGCCGTGGGAACGCTTACATAAGCCGATTACCTAAGGTGCGGGATTTCCACGCCCTCTATCTTAATAACTGGTACTAATAATATTATTATTAAATATACCGTACGGTACCGTACTACTAAGGTAGGGGCCATACAAATCCCGCCAACGTCACATGACTATCCGGATTTGGGCAAATTCCCTTGTAAAAGCCCGCAAATAATGGCCACATCATCTCGGGCTTATCCCCTCCATGATTTTGTAGAAAAACATGCCTATTGTATTTAGGAACTTACCCATTTGTGAGAAACTCAAAATTGATGGACGAGATGTCGAAATGGTCTGAAATGCCTTGCAAGGCAAACTCCTCCTTCAAAAAAAAACCAAATGCTAATGGGTCTTGTCAGACCAAGTTTTATAGATCTTTGAACGATTTCATGGAAGGGATTTGTCCAGGGTGCTCTACTTATTTTATACAGCATTTATTTTGGGAATTTGCCCAAATCCAGATAGTCATGTGACGTTGGCGGGATTTGTATGGCCCCTAAGGTAGACCCCATCCACCCTCGACGAACGTCACGTGAAATTTGCTATTCCGCTTGAAAAATTATATAGAATATTTTACGAGTACAATTGGGCCAAACCCTTCGACCAGATTCGAGATATGGTTTCTATCTTGTGTTTGCGTGAAAGAAAGTGAATGAGAACTACCCATTTGCACCGGGAATTAGCCCGACTTTCCAAAATATCAAGATTGATGACACGGATTGATGCCTTGACGCCGTGTCGGTGTTTGCATAATTCACTCATCCACAGGAACTTTGAAGCCCTAGGATTTTATTTGTAGCTTCCTTACATGTATATCTATAATCTGGTCGAAGGAATTTCCCCCGGCCTCGGCCCTTGCTCTAATATTCGGGTGTTGATCGAGTATGGAAATTCACGTGACGTTCGTCGAGGGTGGATGGGGTCTACCTTACCTTATATAGATAGCCTCACGCGTGACAAATATCACGTCCTCAAAAACGCGTAACGTCCTCTCGCGTTGATCTTCAATCCTCTTTTCTTCCTCCACCAACTCTTCGCTGCAGGCCTCCCTCCCCACGCAGTCCCCCGTGTTTCCACCTTCCTCAGGCCGTCCCCTCTCCCCATCGCGCAACGGCGACGCCCTCCCCCCACCGCCGCCGCCCGCAACGTAAGCACCTCCCCCACCCCCACCCCTTCCCCTCATATCCACTATACGACACACACATGATGCATACGTTCATTCGACGACCGGCTAGCAGAGACAATTCAATCTCCGCGATGGCGCCCTCAATTAACCATCTTTCGGGACTGACTCTTTTCCTTCCTTCTTTTCTTATTTTTTTCCCCTTGTAGTATTTTGTGGAGCTGCGCTGACGTTGTTTTTTTGTTTAGGTAGCGGTCGAATGGCCGTTTGGTAGAAGGGGAGGAGGATTGGAGGATGATGATGACGGGCTGCATGCGCTGGTCCAGCTGGTCGTCTGGGTGCGTTCCTTCGCTCGAAAAGCTCGTTTTACCCTCCCCCGTCCTCCCGTGTCCCCTCCATCCCGTGCCCACCCACCCCCTTGCTGGCTTCTTCATCTTCGTCGCGCGGCACGGACATCGTTTCGTGGCACGTCGCGCTGTCCGTCGGCGTGTCCCTCCCGCGTTGTCTGACCCCCCCTCCCCTCCCTCCAACTCTGTCTCCCAGCCTCCTCGCCGCCGCCCCCCCGGACGCAGACGCGCTGCAGCGCCCTCGACCCTGGTGTGTCTCCTCGGGGGGTCGCAATGTTGTTCCTCTGCCGCGGGGCACGCGCTCACCGGGCTTTCGTCGCGCGCCGTCGGACGCAGACGCAGACGAGCGCACCATGCGTTGTGGCGCGCCTGACCCTGGTGTGAGGCGATCCCTCTGGGGGTGCGCCGTTTCGATGATGAGGATTCGCGAGGCGTGTGATGCGCTCATGTTTTCTTGGCGTGGCGGCGCGGGCCCAGGCGTACCTCCATCCATCCATCCATCCATCTGTTCCTTTTTCTTCTGTGGCGCCCCGGCGTGGGCGTTGGCCTCCGCCCTCATTAAAGTTATTCTTCCTTTCTACTGCCTCACTTGTTTTTCCTTTTTACTGTGTCGCGCGCGTCCAGGAGCGTGTGGACTGAAGGGCCTGCCTATCTTCGACGTGCGGAGATGTGCCGCCCGCGTCGGCGTCGGCGGCGTCGGCGGGGGGGCCCTCGGGCGGGGGTTCTGGGCGCGATGGCCTTGTGGAGCGGTGCGGACGTGCGCCAGCCTGGCCTGGTGCCCGCGCTTTCCGCTTTCTGCTTTCTCCTTTCCTCCGTGCCCCCGTCTTCTGACGGCCGCCGTCACCGTCTCGGAGGGCTCCCCATCCCCATTTCCTGCGCGTTTCCTGCTGCCGTCGGAGGATAGAGGAGTCCCTCGCACTTGTCCTTCGTTGTCTTCGTCGTTGTTGTACGTCGTTGGTGGTACGTTGTTGTACATTGCGATTTATACCGAATATGAATGAATACTTTCCGCTCGCCTGCTGCCGCCGCCTCCGACGAAATATGACCCACCATCTGACATTCGAGCTTCTCCTGGACTCAATCACGACGCGGCGCGAGGAGGAACGGCTCCGTCCTTGAGCAAGGTGGGTTTGGTTTGCGTGCATTGAAGCATCTCCTGCAACTCATCCTCATCCCACTTCTCCTTTCACCCCGCGTACACTATACGTTAGGACCCCGATAAATACGAAGCCGACAAGTCCTGATCGGCGGTCGCTCCTCTCGACATGCGGAATGCATATTCGTATGTCTTTAAATTCCAGGTGTGCTCTGCTCATGGTTTTCGAACCTGAAGACCATGGGGGCCGGTCTCTTCCGCCAGTCTCGACTCTCACCGCCTTATCGAGAGCGCCACAAGTCCGACACCGGATGCTGGCGACGCAGTCCAGCTGCTTTCCCAAATCCAACTTATCTCTCCGCAGCTGGCCACACCCGCATACCAGCTCTTCAACGTCCCTCGAGCTCTAACTACGCCTCGAACGCGTCTTCCTCGCTGAGCGCGTCTTTTCCTCCCTAAACCTCGGAACGCCCGGCCCTGTCTGCAGCACTCTTTGGGGATTGTTGGGCCGTATTCCCTAGACCCTCACTCTCTTGCCCTTGCGGTAACTCGCCTGTCCGCACCGTACTCCGCTTTCGGGTAAATTTCGGCGCCTCGCAGCATCTCTGTCGAACGCGCAAGGTAATAAAATAGCGTTTATGTAGGGGGGTGCCGTGCAAAATGCTTTCACCGCCCTGGAATGAGAGATGGGAGGGAGGAGGCGGCGCTGTCCACCATGAAATCGAGACTCCCGCCAGTCCTCAGTACGGTCTACAGATCGCAGGCCGATTTGCGGAGATGCACAAGTTATCGATTTCGTAGATCACTTACACCAGCCAATGCTGGCATTTCTTATTTGATGAACGCCGCGTCAGTTCACCACACAGTTTTATTATGAGGACGGGCGCACGAAATATCAATAAGTCTTGCCGATATGGCGCGCCATCTCCAGCTGACGCTAGAATACGAAATTTTCGCCAATAATATCCTCCGTAACCGTCCACAGCTTCTCAGCGTTTCCCTGCGCACATAAACGTCAGTCAAAATCCTGAATCGAACGCCGCAAAACCCACAGGATCCGAGCTATGCGTCGCCAGGTCCTTGTTCGCCTCGACACAGTCGGAAAGGAAAGCGCCCGGAGTATCTGCGGTGCAATTATATTAACACGCGCTCCGCATATTGAACGGGGAGGACTCGCCGTCTAGCCTAGGATCAAATGCTGCGGCGACGGTGCTGCAAGAGGTTAGGTGGAGTGATGCAACACGCCAAGGGCTTACGTTGCTGCCCCTTGAGCCATCGTCTTCCAGGGCATTTGGGGGTTGGGTTTTCCATCGGAATCGAGGAGGCCTGTCGAGTTTGAGTAAGTTATTCAGTGGGGCCAGCAGCGGACGCCAGTCAGTCCGGAATGTACCGGCAACCTGCAGATCGGCGATGACCTCTTCCTTCTGGTAGATATTGGTGTAGATGACTGGTAATTTTCAAAGGTGCTCCAAATATGTTGCGCGTGGATGGAAAGAGACGACGTACGACCAGGATGAAGACTGTAAGCGTTGAGTCTGCCCTTCGCCCGCTTGGACAACTCGATAGCGGCGAGCACGTTTGCAGTCTTGGCTTGAAAGTACGCGTCGAAACTGTTGTATTTCTCCGCGGCGGGGTGCGCGAGCGTGCTGAAGTTTACGCCGGTTCCGGACGCCTGCGCGATGCTCGAAACGAATATCACGCGGGGAGTGTATGTTTCGCTGCCCGCGGCTAGTAATTTCGGTGCCAGCAGTTTGGTGAGGAGAAAGGGCCCGATGTGGTTCGTCGCCATCTGGCTCTCGAGATTGTCAATTGTAAGTTTGAATGGTCCGGCGGGTGCGACCGCATTGTGGATGAGCACCTGAAAATGCTGAATATAGTGACGGCAAGGATATAAAAACACGAACATGGAGTGGTTCGAGGTACGCGTTGAATTCAACGGCCGCCTTGCGAACAGCAGCCAGAGACGACAGGTCGAGAAGGAGGGGCCGGATGTTGGCGGATGGTACATCCTTCTTGATGGCATCCTCAGATAGCTTCAATCTGAAACGGTAATGAATAGCAGAAGTGTCTGGGGCAGATCTAAATTACCTCTCCGAGTTATAACCCGTGATGATAACAAGGTTCGCATACTTCGAAATAATCCGGGCCGCCTCGAACCCTATCCCGTTGAGCGAGGTACCGGTGATTAAGACTGTTCATCATCAGACCAATCACTCGTGGCTGTGGGATGTAGTACTCGCCGTTCTTTCCCTTGATTTCGTTCGAAAAGGCGGTGGCCACCTCGTCCGCCGTTGTAGAGGACGAAAAATTGGGCACAGACATGGTTCACTTGGGCTTTTGATGACAGAGGAGACGTGGGGGTGGTGGAGCAAGGTATTGGGCGCTGGTCGCATTTTATCTCTGAAGGACTCAAATCACTGTGTCAAAATATCTGCGTCAACGGGGCCGTTGACTAATTTCTGCTGAGCAAATTCTGGGGATGTCGAGAGATTTGGGTTGGATGCTCCTCTGAATTCCTGGTTTCCGCTCAGCCATGGCTTTCTGAACGTAGGTTTGAGTCCAATCAGTTGTCATTTCGCGCCAGTCATCGGCCCGGTTGTCTAATTTTGTTTACGACGTTGTTTCAAGCCGCATATTCTTGGGACTGAAGGCGGAACGAGCGAGGGATTTAGTCTGGAGAGCGTGGTGGTAAATATCGAGATGGGCGCAAAAATATTTGTTCTGGGCATCAAGCCAACTCGGAAGCCTCGGACTCAGTGGCAGAGTGGCGCACTGGGTGAAAACTAACTTTGGTTTGGCCGCCCGCAAGTAGCGCACGTTATCAGACGCTCATTTGCGTGGGCTCGCGCGCAGAGTGCCGATATAATAGGCCAGCACACGAACCGCAGAGTAAGTTTGAGAAGTAGTTTGGCCTGGGCCAGTTTGAAGTTCAACTTCAACTTTGAACGCTTGCTGGACCCAGCGCGCACACAGGCAGTAGGGCACTGGCTCACAAAAGTTCCAGGCCCATATCTTGGCGAAATAGGCTCTGCACGAAGCCAGTAGTATGTGTGGCCTCAAGGCTTGAAGCATTGAAGCCAGAAGGCGGACGGAAGAGTTCGGGACAAGTTCGGAAAGGCTCGGAGTTACGCGAGAGTTACGAGTCACGGCAAGATCACGCGGCTAAAATTTCTTTGAACGAACTTCCAAGTCAACGACCTTGCAACGAACAGCGACCGGTGCTCAGTATTCATGGCCCGGGCTACAGCAGGCCCTCATTCCGGCTCCCCCGGCGGTGGATTTCGCACCGCTGCGCGGGAACAGTGCCTGCAGAATTCGGATCTCGTGGAGCAGCTCCTGCCCCAGATAACGTCTGATGGGATGAGTGTCGCGCAATTGAAGTCTGCGAGGAAGGATCTTCTCTCTGTTGCACTAACGTGCAAAACATTGCGCCCATCGGCGATCAGGCTTCTGTGGCGACGCTTGGATAACCTTGTACCATTGCTCTCTCTATGCCCGTCGTTCCAGCTCACCGGACCACGGTACAAGCCAATCATTGTGAGTTGTAAAAGTCACCTGCTGAAGCTGCGGTTTAAACTGGAAGTGCTCGAGCAGGACCTCCGCGGAATCATCGGGAGCGGCGGGTGGGATTTACTCGATCGACACGCCGCCCATGTTAGAGAAATCGAGTACGACCCCGGCAACGTGTCGATAAGCCCATTGGTCCAGATTCGGCTCGCAATGCGCAAATGTCCCCTCCTTCCTAACCTCCTCCGGTTTCGATGCATCCTCGGACTCGCCCCGGACGCGCAAATACTTCTCTTCCTCTCTCCCTCCTTGTTATCTGTCGAAACCTCTTTCCGAACGACGAATTCCTCCGACGCGTTCGTCGAATTGCTCTCCAACGAATGTTCCGGGCTCCTTCACCTGAAACTTGTCCACCACCTACCCACCGGCATTTCGCATTTTCGACAGTTGAGGTCACTCGATCTCCGGGACCTGTTTGAACCCATGACGTCCACCACGTTTGGGATGATTGCGGTGCTGCCAGAGCTTTCTTCGTTTACCACCGATCTTCGGGGATGGGAAGGAATCGATTTCGATGGCCTTGACGCGGGCAGCAGTTTTGTGCGCTTAGCGCACCTGGAACTCCGCACCACCCCTGCACTTTCGCGGCAGCACCTACCACGTCTGATCCCTAGAATAGCAACGACCACCATGCGTTCTCTCGTCATCAGCGCACCGGCTACAGGACGGCGGTTAGAGCAAGACGTCTCCGACGCATTCCCGTTGATCTGCAGTGCCATCTGCTCCCGGTGGGCGGCAACCCTGGAGAATCTGGGCCTTGACGGTCTGAGATGCGCAGCCGCCGAAGAGTTTGGGCCTCTTGTCTGCGCCAGCAGCCTGCGCACCGTCAAGCTCATAGGTGTCCTGGGCGAGGTTGGAAATGACCCAATCGTCCTGGAGGTCATCAAAGGCTGGACGAATCTTGTCTCGCTTTCAATTCTCACGGGCAGCGTGAAATTCGGCTTCCTGAAATGTATCGCGCAGCACTGCCCAGCCGTCACGGTGCTCGAGCTGCCCTTCCACGCCCTTCCCCTTCCCGCCCTCCCAGAAATGCCGATCTTGGCGCACGGCCTGAAGGAACTTTCGATCGTCCAGACACCAGCCTTTTCGTTACAATATCCATCACCCGCAGAGCTCCATCTGCTGGCACGGCATTTGGATCTTCTGTTTCCACGTGTCACGATCCGGACCTGCAACAGATACTCGGACCCGGACTGGGAACAAGTAGACGGGTTGGTTAAGATGTGCCAGGATGTACGGCGTCGGACGATGGCGATGGGTCACACCGACTAGGGCTTGGTTCGTATTCATATGCACTCCCATACATGCTATGTTCTTCCATTTGATTCTTGAGATACGAATAGTATATGATAAACAGGCAATAAAATTCAATCTTGGACAGCAATCGTATCACTCGTTCAAGTGTGTTTTCGATTCGTTAATTGTTCCGCACAACCCTTGCCGTATCCACCAAAGGTTATCCTATCCGTTTATACTTCATACTCACACAGGAATCTCGCGTGCTAGACTGGTGTGGGGTCTCAGCGCTGCAGAAGCCATTCATCCCCAACTGCTCCAACGAGGAACTTGCAGCGATCATACAACCTGGCTGAATATTGCAGATTCGAGGAGGTCGGTTGGTGACCCAGTTTCTCCGCAGACAGAAGAAGCTCGTATCTCAATCGGGTGCCGGCAATTCCACACAAGGAACTTTCTACCGGGATTAGGAGTACGGAAGAAACATTACAGACGGATCGTTTTGGAAACGTGAACACAATGCTTTACATTTCCGTAAGAGCACACAATTGTTGCGGGGTGAGATTAGACGTTGATAGCCGCGAGATTCGCCGCCTCCCTGTTGCAACCCGTTAGCTGAATAAACCTGCAGAGCGCGGGTGTGTACTCACGCAGCGCTGATAGAAAACACCGTGCCGTGCCTCGGATCGGCAGGAAGCGCGTATCCCGTGCTGTACGTCCACACGCCGGACGTAATGTTGCCTGCCGCGCGTCAGCGAATCCGCACTCGAATTGTAAAGCCGATAGCCACTCACTCGTCTCGAACGGCTGGTACCCCTGCGGCGAGATATCGTCGACCCAGACGTGCCACACGCCCGCGAACACGTTCGAGAGGAACACGAGCGGGCCCTCGACGTCCCCGAACATTGCCTGCCCGATGCCCTTCGTCACGCTCTGCCACGCGCCGAACAAAGACGTCGCGCGCTCCTGCACGACCTGTCCGCCCGTCTTGCTGAAGCGGTGGTAGAACCCGATGCGGTGTCGAACGCGACCGTCGTGTCGATGATGCTCACGCCCGGGTCGATCCAGACTTGCGCGGCGGAGAAGGTGACGAAGTCGGTCGTGGTGGCGAACAGGATGCGCGAGTACGTGGTACCCGTGTGAGCGGTGTCGCTGGCAGCGTAGATGTTGCTCGCCCAGTATACGACGAACTTCTTCATGGTGGGGTCCCAGGTGGCCTCGGGTGCCCTATAATGTGAGTCGAATGGTTAGGAAACGGTACAAAACAAGATTAGCCACGAACCAGGTCATACCGGCCTACACATGTAGCATGAGATCGAAGTACCAAGATAAGCAGGAAATAAGACACACCGTAGCAGGCGACACCTTAACCAGCCTCTGCGCACTCCACGTCCGCAAATCCGCGCTCTCCCAAATCGCCAGCGACAGGCTCCCCGTGCGCCCCGCCTGGTCCCAGCTCACCGCCCCGCCAAAGATGCGGAGGTCCGTCGCAATCACATAGAACTTGCCGCCCGCCGGGTCGCGGATGATGAACGGGTCGCGCAGGCCCTTCGTCCCGAGCGTCGACGTCAGTACGGGCCGCCCGCCGTTACGATCGTCCAGGAGACGGGCGAGTTGGTTTGACTGACGGCTGGTGGATTTTAGTGGGAGGAATTTAGGATGTGGCCGTCCGCACCGAAGTATATTTCTTCTCCTGTGAAGTGAATGATGCGAGTTAGCAGGAGCGGCCAGTGAATCCGCGTCGACGCACCGTTCGACAAGCCTTCGCCTTTGAAATAGACAAATCCATACGCATCGCCCGTCGCCTAGGAAAATATCGATCATCAACCCTGCCCTCAAAGAAACGACGCACCACCTGCCGCTCCTCAACCGCAGCACCCCGCACACCTGCGAGCACCACCAACACACCAACGCAGAGCGACACGATGCTGAATCTCATGACTGTCTTATCCGCTGCGGGGTGCGCGGTCCACGGTACAGTGTATCCTGTATCCGGGCTCGCGGTCCAGTTTATGAAGCATCCGGACCAGCAGACCTGGTCACCTAACCCCGGGCCAAAAAAGCATCATGCGGGTCCCAATCTACCCCAATGTTGTTCCGACATACCGCACAGCAGGGCACGCGCTGGTCCTTGGGCTTGGCAGGAAGGTCGAGCAGATCATGTTCTCGATGGTTGGTATGCGCGCGGGCCGGGTCGGGTGTATTAGGGCGGTTGGGACTCGGAATGCACGAGCCAAGATCGGAGAGAGCATCGAAAATTTTGATTGAAAGGGCCACTTCAGTTCGCAGCAGAGAGGTCCGTCTCGAAACATTTGGCATGTCCTCCCGATTGCGACAAGCTCCCTGATAGCGTCATGTCGTTGGGCTCTGATGCATGCTCCCATTGTATGCTGTAGTGGCCGATTCACGCCTGCGAACGGCTGGTCCAGTCCAGTCCGACCAAGAAAAATTTCGCCGAGTAGAACCCGCGGTGGCTTGATGGTGTACGACCCGTTGCAGCGCTTGAAATGCCCCCGAGCTTCGTCGAAGGATTCCGTCCGTGCTTGAACGCGCTAAAGCGTCGGTTTAGGTCGAGGCCAAATCCCGCGATGACGTCACATCATCCTCCTCCCCCTCCAAAAAATCGCCTACACGCTAGAGACAACCATCCAGCGAAAATAAATTCCACACATATATAAACCGCATCGCCGCATCGTATGTATCGTATCGTTCGAAACAGAAAAAACGTAAAAAGACGACAAACGTAAAAAAAATCGACACCGAAAAAGGCAGGTAGGAGCTGTAAAGAAGGAAAAGGAGAAAAGGACAAGGAGAAAGGAGGAACAGTGCATGTAGGTACGAAGAAAAAGGCTAGAAGAGGAAGAGGAAGAGGAAGGAAGGATAAGGACAATCTAGATATGTACTCGTACTTACGCGGGCGGGCTAGATCGACGGACAACGGAGGCGGGTTAACGCTCGGTGGAGAGCTGCGCGAGGTAGTCGGAGAGCTGTGGGGGATGCGGTGCGTCAGCGTCGGTTGTGGGTACGAGGAAGAGGAAGGAGGGAAAGGGACGGGAAGAAAAGAGGCAGGACACGTCCACATCGGGTTCGCGGGCACATCATCAGCCGGGATCGCAGGTCCAGCGGCAGCGGGGATCGCAGCCGAGGAAGGAGGATGACGGACGACGTCGGAAGACCGACAGAGCACGAAGCTCGAAGGACGAAGCAGGACGAGCGACACCGCGTCCTCCTCCGTCCAAGATCGCGAGTACGCTGACGAACGAAGCCCGAAGCACGAAGCTCGAAGCTCGAAGGACGAAGCAGGACGGGCGACGCCGCGTCCTCCTCCGTCCAAGATCACGAGTACGCTGACGAACGAAGCTCAAAGCACGAAAGACGACGAAGCACGCCGCGTCCTCCTGTGTCCAAGTACGCCGGCTCCCCCCAAAACAAGCATGAAGCAGCGAAAACCCACCTTCAACGCCCCCGTCCTTATGCTGTCCCCCACATTCTGCACGTCCGGGTTCGCGAGCACGCGCCCGATCACGTCGCGCGCGCTGCTCTCGAGCCCCGCGAGCGACGAGTTGTCGCCGAGCATGTTGTTGCGGTTGTTTGCGGCGGATGGGCTAGGGGGTGGGTTAGTTGAGGTTGGAGAAGGGGACATAGAGGAGAGAAGAGACGAAGGGAGGGAAGGGGGAATGAGGCGACAAGGGCGGGGATACCAATGGAGCGAGGAAGAAGTGGAAGGGGGGCAGGGGAATGGTACACGACAGGCAGTGGGAATGGGGACATCGCGAGCGCGATCGCGCCCGACGCCCGGAGACGTGGAGGAGGCGAGGACGGTGTGGAAGCGGAAGCGGGGGAATGGGGCGTAAGGCACGCGACAAGGGGGAGGGTGCGGATGGAGCGAAGAGGAAGTGGGGTGGGGGTGCGCGGGGGGGCACGGCAGCCACAGCAGGAATGCGGCGGGAGTGGAAGGAGGGGGAGGGATCGAGGAGGACGGGAAAGAAGGGCAAGGAGGGACGAGGACAGGACGGGTGCGACAGGGGGAAGGGGCGCGAAGGGGTATCAAGGGCGGGCGTGGAGCGGAAGGACGGGAGAAGGAGCGAGAGGGACGAGGGGAGGACGAGAAGGAAGGCAGGAAGTGGGCGATGGGGGGGAGGGGCGCGAAGGGGTATCAAGGAAGGGAAGGGCAGGAAGGGCGCGACGGAGGGGAAGGGGTATCGAGGGCGGGGATCAAACGCAAGACGGGCAGGGATGGGAGTGAAGGACTAGGTAGGGAAGATGGGCAGCAAGTGCACGAGGGGGAGGAACGGATATTGGCGGGCAGAAGGGGTAAAGGAGGACAGGGGGAGCGGGAGGGAAGGGGTGGAAGGATGCGACAGAGGGGGAGGAATGGGTCTCGGCTGGAGGAACGGACATGGGCTAGAAAGGGTAGTGGGGGCGCGAAGCACGGGCAAGATGGGTAAAGATGAGGGAGGACGACACGCGACAAGGGGCGCGACGGAGGGGGAGGAACGGATATGGGGGGTAGCAACGCGTAGGAAAGGCAAGACGGGGAATAACGGGGACGACAAGGTCGCACGCGGCGGTCAATACAAGAAAAACTCACTCCTCCTCCCTTCCAAAATACTCATCACTCCCGATCCCCGTCCGCCCCGCAAACGCCTTCAGCCTCCCCTGCGCCTCCGCCTCCGCCCCCGCGTCGTACGCCCCGCGCCCAAAGTACATGTCGCTGCTGATCGCCTTCTGCGCGCCGAACTTGTCGCGCGCCGCGCGCGGCTCGTCGTCCGCGCCCGCGCTGCCGCCGCGCGCGATGCCGGGGTTGAGCGAGTGGGGCGAGGGCGCCGCGGGCGCGGCGGACGGCAGCGCGCCGAAGCCCAGGCGCGCGAACGTCGGGGAGGCGACGCTGGGCTTGCTCGACGCCGCGGCGGGTTTGCTCGACGCGGCGGGGGCGGCGGTGGGAGAGGAGGGAGAGAAGGAGTTCAGCGGCGCCGCGGTGGTGGTGGCGGTGGTGGAGGCGGCGTCGCGCGCGTACCCGAGCGCCTTGGTGCGCTCCTCGTCCTCGCGCGCGCGGCGCTCGGCGTCGGCGAAGGAGGTTGGAGTGGCTTTTTGGGCGCCTGCGAAAATGGAGGGGGTTAGCGGGCGTTGGGCGGGGAGGCTGGGGAGGGAGGAGAGGGAGAGGGGAGAGAGCAGGGGAAAGGATGGGATCGAGGCGGGCAGGTGGCTGCTACACACGGCCAAGAGAGGACGGGGTGGGGTGCATGGGGGACCGAGGACGATGACGGAAAAGCGTGGAGGGCGGACTGGGATGCGCGGCGGTGGGGTGGAGGAGGACGACGGTCGGGAATGGGAATGGGAATGGGAATGGGGAATGAGGGGGAAGGGGGAAGGGGGAAGGGAGGCGGGGATGACGCGAGGTGTGGCGGTGGGGGACGAGGGGGAGAAGACTAAGGAATGAATAGACGAGACAAGGCTTACCCAGCTTCCCCTTCTTGCTCCCGCCGCCCAGCTTGAGCGCGCCCCCGGAGCCGGAGCTGCTGAGCCCGCGCGACGCCGCCGCGAGCCCCAGGCGCGGCTTCGCTGCCACCGGCGTCGGCGCGACCACCGGGGCCGGGCTTCCGTTGCCATTGCTCCCCGCACTGCCCGCGCTAGTCGCACTCGCATTACTCGCCGCACTCGTGGTGCTCAGCGCACTCGCCGCGCGCCCCAGCACAGGCACGAGCACCACCGGCGTCCCCACCCGGCTGCCCTCGCGCGGCGTGCTCGGCTTACTCCAGCTCTCGAAAAAGTCGTCCTCCCCTTCCTTCCCCTTCCCCTCCTCCTTGGTTGGCGCCGCCCCCTCCACCACCACGCCCCCCGGAAACGCGGCCTCGTCCGCCTTCACCCTCCTCCCCAGCTCCTCGCGATACAGCTCGCCCACGCGCCCCTCGTAGCGTGCGCGCCCTGTCAGGCCACTGACCCATGCTTATGGAGGAAGGCGGCGAACGCGGCGTTCCCGCCGACCTTCATCGCGCGCAGCTGCGGTGCGGACCACGCGTCGAGGTTCGTGGAGCGCACGAAGGTGATATGCACGCCCATGTTGCGGTGCAGCGCGGAGCAGTCGAGGCAGAGGTAGACGGCGAAGGTGACGGAGGACCAGGTCGGGTTGCGCGCGCCGCAGTCGAAGCAGGTCTGTGCGGCGAGTGCAAAGAGCATCGAGTATAGAACATCGAGAGCAGCGAGTATCGAGCAGTAAGAGCAGCGAGCAGGGCATCACGATTCAGTACAAGTCCAGTAGATGGCAGCGATTAAGAAACGAGTAGAATCGTCAGCTTCCTCCACACGCATCAGCAGCACACTGACCTTGTTGGCCTTCTGGGCCCTGAGGACGGCGAATATGCGGTCGGACTCGTGCTTGGACAGTTGCTCCGCCATTTTGCGCGAGACGTGGAAGGCAAGCGGCGTTAGGTCAGCGGTGATCGGATCGTTGATGGGGTCGCACGCGGGCCAACTGCAACCAAGTGTAAATATTCGAAGAGATACGAAGGCAGGGAGGCGCAGGGTGCGCATCGGGGCAGTATCGGGATAACTGTCTCCGTTCAAGACCACTAATAGCCCGAAGGCCCCCGTTCGACTCGGGCCCTGCCATATTGCCTATCCAGCAGTGTTTTTTTTTTCTCCGACGAACTTGCAGCTAACCGTGGTGAATTCATGCTTGAAGTGTGGTCCCCAAGACCCGCATTGCACTCGAGGTGTGATTTTCTCACTAGGACATCCGACGCAGAATACATCAAGTCAGCGCTGATCGGATTGGTGATGGGTTCGCACGCGGGACTTGGCCGACAATTGTTGAACTGCGAATATTCGGAAGAGATAGGAAGGCAAGGAGGCGCACGGCGCGCATCGGATTCTCATCGATTTCCCATGAGATACATGTTCATCCGAAGCCCCTCGTTCGACTCGGGGCCCTGCCATAATAGGGCGAAAATAAGTTTCTTTTTTCATTTCAGCTTCGAACATCAGCGATTTTTACCACAGCTCCTCCCGAGGCTGCTTTCGGCTTCACCGGAACACTGCTCATCGAATGGAAGCCCCTGGTCCTGGCGGTGTCACTGATTAACCCACGAATTTTCGTGACCCTTGATCATGAAACCAATTGAAGAGTCACGAACTTGAACGATGAATTCGCCTCACTGTTCAAGTTCCCCGAGTGGTTCAATTTCCCTGCCTCCGCTTTCGTCAATGAATTTAGAGATTCAGGCAAGGAGGCAAGGCAGGAAGGCGCGGGGTGCGCATCGGATTCCATTCCACAGTATAGCACCACGCAATATTTATCCCAAGACCCTCGTTCGGCTCGGGGCCCTGCCATGCGTGAACATGATTAAGACCTTTTTTCATTTCAGTTTCGAACCAGCAATTTCACCACAGCTCCTCGCAATCCCGGACCACTGCTCATCAAATGGCAGCCCCTCGTTCTGGTCGCTGTTGACCATTTCACCTGCTTAACATGCGTATGATTTTTTGTGATCGACTGCACGAGTGGTTGAATTTCCCCAAGATTTGCCTACCTCAGATTTTCCTCAACGAATCAAGGGATCTGGACACGCAAGGAAGGCAGGGAGGCGCATGGTACGCATCGGATTCCGTTCCACGGTAACAATACACAATATTCATCCGAAGGCCTTCGTTCGACTCGAGGCCCTGCCGTGATATATTGATGTGCATTGTTTCAGCTTCTAATTCATAAGTATAACTTTTCGCCCGTGGTCGATTTTTGTGAGGCAGTCGCATGAGGGTTGAATTTTGCCCTGCATTTCGTCAAGGAATTCAGAGATTTGGGCAAGTCGAAAAAAGCAGGGAGACGCAGGGTGCGGATCGGATTCTGTTCCACGGTAGCAATTCACAATATTCATCCGAAGACCCTCGTTCAACTCATAAATCCTAATTCTTGTCGGATTTTATTGGCGGGCCTGGCGCACTTGATAGTTTTCCAATTCATACCCGTCCAATCGCAAAAGTTGGCAGCTCATCCAAAGTGTGAAAAGCATCACATTTGGATTCCTGCCGGTCTCCGGGTGTCCGTCCGTTTCAACCATATCAGTGATTGAATTTCCCTTGCGCAATCCGCCTATAAATTTAGAGATTTATGCAAGTAAGAAAGACAAGGAGGCGCACGGCGCGCATCGGATGCCTCACTGCGGCGATCACCGAAACTTAATCAGGAAAAAACGGGCTAGAATCATGTTGTTCATTTAGTGGGCCCAAGTTTTAGTGGGGAAAAAACTACACTAAAAGATAGGATCTTTCTTTCTTTCTTTCCCCTACAAAGACTATATTTTAGTCGGGCAAAACAGGAACATATGACTTTGCCCTTTGTCCCCAACTTTTCTCCCACTAAAATTCTGGATTTTTTGGGAGAAACAAAGAGACAAAGATCCTATCTTTTAGTGGAATTTTTTCCCCACTAGAACTTGGGTCCATTAAACGAACAACATGATTCTAGCCGTTTTTTGCTGACTAAGTTTCGGTGATCGCCGCAGTGCCATTAAATCCGTTGTACCGCAATCTTCTTCCGAAAACCCTTGTTCGACTCGGGGCCGTGCCATCATAGTTCCAAACTGTGCAACAATTGCTTTTTACGCGGACCGTGACTGGTTCCTTTGAGTTATGCATGTCTTCTTGAGCCTATCGACAGTTACAATCCTCATTCACGGATACAATAAGCAGACGCAAGCGGCGGCAACACATGGAGATTCCTGCTGGTTCGGCATTGGGCTGCACTGCTGCAAGTAGTATTCCATGGCAGTTCAATGGAGAAGGTAGAATTTCCTGACCCACGGGTCAAAGAATCCAGACACGCAAGAAAGGCAGGGAGGGGCACGGCGCGCATCGGATTCCACTTATTTCACCTTGTATATGTCCATCCGCAGGCCCTGCCATACGTCGAGCAACTTTTTTGCGGCGACCGTGAATCAGGAAGAGGTCCGTGATTATTCCGCATGCATCTTCCTCCCAACAGTGACACATCCTTATTCACGGATAAAGGTTGAGCAGGGGCAACACATTGATATTCCTGCTGGTTCGGCATTGGGCTGCAGTAATATCCGTAGCATGGAAAGACGACAGGTTTCCGACCCATTTATCATTTGCGAGTATATGCTGGGCGAGTGGAGAGGGGAGAAGGGAGAAGGGAGAAGGACGAGCAAGGGAGACAGGGGAGGTGCGTGGGAATACAGTAGGAAGCAGCATGACGAAAGCAGGGAATGCACGAAGGAAGGTGTAGAAGCGGCACATGAAAACACAGGAATGCGCAAGTCGCAGAAAAAAACTGGGGACACGAAAACAAGGCTCGCGCTCGCGTCGCCCCGTCTGACGCACAAAAGAAGAAGAAGAAAAAGGAAAGACAAGCGAGCACATACCGAGCTTTCCTTCTTGCTCCCCCCGCCCAGCTTGAGTACGCTGCCAGAGCCGGAGCTGCTGAGCCCCGCGACGCGGCCGCGAGCCCCAGGCGCGTTTTCCGCATCGGAACGACCACCGGGCCGCATTCGCGCTCCCGTTGCCATTGCTCCCGTTGCTCGCACTAGTCGCACTCGCCGCACTCGCATTACTTGCCGCACTCGCCGCGCCGGCCCAGCACCGGCACGAGCACCAACGGCTTCCCCACCCGGCTCCCCTCGCGGGCTTGCTCGGCTTGCTCCAGCTCTCGAAAAATCATCCTCCCCTTCCCTACCCCTTGCCATTCCGTTCCTCCGCCGGCGCCACGCCCTCAACGACCACGCCCCCCGGAAACGCGGCCTCGTCCGCCTTCACCCTCCTCCCCAGTTCCTCGCGGTACAGCTCGCCCACGCGCCCCTCATACCGCGCCCGCCCCGTCAGGCCACTGGACCCATGCTTATGCAGAAATGCCGCGAAAGCGGCGTTCCCGCCGACCTTCATCGCGCGCAGCTGCGGCGCGGACCACGCGTCGAGGTTCGTGGAGCGCACGAAGGTGATGTGCACGCCCATGTTGCGGTGCAGCGCGGAGCAGTCGAGGCAGAGGTAGACAGCGAAGGTGACGGAGGACCAGCTGGGATTGCGCGCGCTGCAGTCGAAGCACGTCTGTGCGGCGAGTGCAACAAGCATCGAGTATAGAACATGGAGAGCAGCGAGTATCGAGTATTGCGACCAGCGAATAGAGCATTCAGTACAAGTCCAGTAGATGGCAGCGATTAAACGAGTAGAATCGTTATCCTCCTCCAAAGTTCAAACACATCACAGCACACTGACCTTGTTGGCCTTCTGGGCCCTGAGGACTGCAAATATGCGGTCGGACTCGTGCTTGGACAGTTGCTCCGCCATTTTGCGCTGAGACTTGGCTGAGACGTGGAGGGCAAGCGGCGTTACATCAGCAAAACCTGGGTCAGCTATACAGCACTACATAGTGGCTTATAGTAGCCTATAGCTTGTATAGTGCCCATAGCGGCTGTAGCAAAGGTCTTTAGCTATGTAGCGCTGTATAGTTGGGTCGGAAGTATATAGCAGTCTGTAGCACAAGGTCCAGGGTATCATAAGAAAAGTTAGTTGCCTTCAAACATTGAAGATCAGTAAGTAACGAAGCGTAAGGTTAGTAATTAAGTGAAGTGAATGGGAATAGTTAGTAAGTAAGTAAGTAGTCAAGAACACATTAAGGAGTATTTATTATTTGCCAGCAGTGAGAATCGAACGAACCGGCGACCTTCGCGCGAACTAATAATTTGAGGTGCAGACAAAATAACCACTGTACTATTGGCCTGATATAAGGCATGGAACTCTGTGCACTTTATTACTTCCTGGTCACTGTACTTTCTCAACTCCGCCTGATGTTGTTCTCAAGTCATTCTGCTACTTAGCAAAATGGGATCCAGAATTTGATGTAGAATTTGGCCAGTCATTGATGTAAAACAGACTATGAACTGGGGTTGAATCAGACTTTGGCAATTTAGGTACAAGATTTCCGAAGTACTTTGATTAATGGTGTGAGTGGAATGTGATTGAGCCCAAAGTAAAATCTAGCTCCGAAAATCCTATGTAACCACCAAAACTTCAGAGCACTACAGAAATCTGCAATACTACAGAGGACTACATGGAGCCCCTATCCAACTATAGAGCACTATGTGATTCTACCCGAGCTATGTAGCACTATATAGTTCCCCCAAATCTATAGAGCACTATGGAGCACTACAGCCATGTTTGAGGCTGCTATATTCTACTACAGCTACTACAGCCTGCTAGGGTGAAAATCAGGGTTTGCTGATGTAGGTCAGCGTTGATCGGATCGTTGATGGGCTCGCACGCGGGACTTGGTCGGCAATTGCTGAACTACGAATATTCGGAAGAGATATGGAGGCAGGGAGGCGCAGGGTGCGCATCGGATTCGAGTGTGCCTCCAGACAAATACTAACCCGAAGACCCTCGTTCGACTCGAGGTCCTGCCATGTTCTTGCACATTTTTTTTCAATTTCGAGGGCCGTTCATGATCCAAAGTTCAAACTGCCCCTTCTATCATTTCACTCCACACTTGATTCATCCGGGACGAAATTCTGGGATGTAAGGTGATTGAATTTGCCTACCCTCGCAATGAATTAGAGATTGAATATGTAGGAAAGGCAGGGAGGTGCATAAGGTAGACGTCGATTATAACGCTGACGATAATGTGATGGGGGTTTGGATGGGATGCAAAACAACTTTTATTCTTTAGCTGGGCGCGATCTTCGACCGCTGAGGATGAGGGAAAGAGAAGGAAGTGATGGATGGAAGGGTGTGTGGTTTGCGGGGGGAGTTGGGCCGCTTCGCGGCCGGTTCACTGAGCCGTGACGCCAGCGGGTGGGCGAAATGCGAACCGGGACGGGACAGCGCGGGAAAACCCAACTCCGTACGCGATGGGGTTCGGGTCTAGGAAGGAGGCGACCGAACAAAACGCCCACACGGAGCAGAGCTCTAAGAGCCAAGCTCGCGTGAGGAGCCGATAATAGGGTCAACGCCGATCGTGCTGCAGGGAGATTAGACTCTAGGTGGCATCCCAATCACACCGGAAAATGAAAAATTTTAGCTGAGCCGACAACGTCGCCGAAACTAGAAGTTTCGGCGTGATGTTTGTCAGCTGAAACTGGGGTGCCTTAATATAGTATATCTAATCTTATCTATTCCCATATCGGGAATAGTTGAAACTTTTAGTTTCAGCGACGTTGCCAGCGTGGCCAAAAATTCTCACATTCCGGTGTGAATAGAGGAGACACGCACTTATCTACTTTTCCGAAGGGGAATCTACCACGAGCATTATCATGAGGACTGGGCAGGGACGAGGGACAAAACTGACCTTTCGTTGTTGATCCAGCTCTGTTGCAGGAACACAAAACCGTTGTTGATGTTGGTCTGATAAGAGACTGGCCGAGTTCAGCGACCATCGGGAGACAAAATGAGAACTTGCCGAAAGCAAGCCCGCGGTCAACTGAGGTTGTGTGGGAGTCGGCTTCGGCCGGGGTCACTGCGACGCCGTGAGATTCCGTTTCTATCCCCCATGAAGATCCAGATACCTTCCTCGCCATACGGGATGCTTGACCTGATGATGAAGTTTTTTGTATCTTCGGATGGGCCTAGGTCCCCGCGCGGGCGAGTCTTGCGAATGTGAGCGCTGAACGGGCACCGCGTCTGGTTGAATTTGATCTCCTCGGCGGGATCGGGAGATTCAGACGACTCGACGAAAAAGTTGAAGTCGTTGTTCCGGGTGCGATCGGCTCCAAGGACCGGATCATCAGCGGTCGGGGCCAGGAAAATGGGGGCGCCCTAAAGAGAGACATTGGATCTTCCGCAAGAGCGACGGACAGGGCAAAAGGCAAGTACGAACACTCTTCCAGCGGCCCACCATGCGTGCGCCAAGAAGCTCAGATCCTTGCTCTGGGGTCAGCTTGCCGGCACCGAGTGGGTGGTCAGTCAGGAACTTGTTGAATTCAGGTACAAGCTGTTGAAGCTGACGGAACACCAAGAACCTAGAGTGGTTTGCCTCTGAGCGTGCCATTAACGGGGTAGTCAAAAGATGCTTACGATCCGTCGACAGCCCATGACGGGTGGGAATTCTGGAAAGGGTCACCACGCTCTCCTAGCAAGAAGACACCTAGTAGACAGAGAAGTTCAGGAATTCAATAAGTTCAAGAACGTAAGATCCTGACCAGGTTCCGCTAGGCGTCCAAATCTGCATTAGCGTGATTTGACTTACAAGCTTGGAAATACCTAAAGTTTGGCCGGGGAGAACTAGCTTTGTGAAACCTTCCACGGCGGGTTGTGAAATGCCATCCTGTTGAATAACGCCCACTCTGTACAGGGAGGAGGCAAGAGGCAAACAAATTTACCATGAAGCCAAAGTGTTCATGGCCCTCTTCTGGTCCAGGGCGAGCCCCGGCTTGCAAGCGATGGCTATGGGAGGTGGGTTAAATCTTGGAACAGGAGGGTAGAGAATGACCGACATTTCAGTGACGGAAGAGCCCAAAGCTGATTGTATTTTTGCCAGTTGATCGTGGATATTGACGAGAGTATCCGAAGCTAGTAAGAATACGCCATGTATATTGGTACCTGTAAAAGCGGGATTCCACAGAGAAGGATCATCGCCGATTTGCCCCGCGTCTGAGAATTGACCAGCGACAAAATCGGAATCTCCGAGGGCGCTATGAAACAAGGTACTGTAAAACGTGGAACATGCACAACGACGAGAACACATACTTCGTGTCTAAACTGAGTGCCACGAGTCCGGTGTTAGAGAATGCAATGTTGACAGCAGTGATGGGTTGGGTATCGACAGAGAGTATTTCGCTCGTTGAGGTGACCAACGGCACGATGTCAGAGACGAGTTTCGCCTTGAATCTAGCAGCGTCTTGGATACTGAAAAAGAAGAAGAGCTCCTTTTTCTTGAGCATGCCAGCCAAAATATCGGCCTGAATGTTGTCGATGTCTAGTGGGTCATTCAGCGCTTCAACGGCATCCAAGGTTGGCAAGACCGGCAGCGCAGCAGGACCTATAGGGATGTGGAAATCAGGTAAACATTCCGACAGGAATAGCGACGTCTTACTGATCAAGAGCGACTTGGTACGATGCCTCCTGCTCGCCTTGACGCACGTATTTTTGCCCTTAGCAGTGAATTTATCGGAACACTTGGCGGTGCACTTGACCTTACGCCGGCCAGTCAGATCGGTCGTGTCAGAACACATCATCTCCGCGTCGGGGTCGCCGACGGAGGCTGAAAGAAAGTGGGGTAGAACGGTCAGGCGGCAGGGTGGTGGGACAACAACAGAAATGGCGTACCGCCGCAGAATGTTGGCTTCTTCTCCGTCTCACATATGCAGCCGAGGTCAGGGTCCGCGCTCAGGAATCCGACGGCCCCGGCAGCTGCCCCGCAGTCGAGTTCGAGCTTGGTCTCGTTCTTGTGCGCGGGGATGCAATCCTTATGGTCAGGCGAGGATTTAAACCTATGCAGGAAGTATATCAGTATGTGGAAGAAGGAGCAGCAAGACAGACCCTTTCGCGCAGTCGGGGCTGCACTGGGACCCCGTACCGACGTTGTAACACCCAAGCTTCCCGCGTCCGGCGGGCGACGCTACGGAAGAATGTTATACTGCGACGATGAAGTAAAACCCGATAGTAAACGCACTGCATTGGACTGCGTCGGGGCTACGCATCTTGGCAAGGTGGAAAGAGGTGGTGCATCCGCACGGTCCCGCGGCGCTCGCATATGAGACGACCATCGGGGCCGGGCAGGCAGGCGCGACTGTGGGATTATGAATGACGTGTCCTTCCGTTAGAGAGGGACTCGGGCATACGCTGTTTCCTGTCAGCGCGGGTCGCCGCTGCGAGGAAGACGAGGAGTTGAGCGATTTCAAGGTAGCGTGTATGGTGTACATCTGAGTAGGGATGGATACCTTATGGTCAAGCAATGGATATCGGGCTCTTTATATTGCAAGTGCGTGCGCAGGAATCAGGATGAGGGAGCTCTCGGGTCAATTCCGCTGGGACCGTTAGTGTGCAATCTGGAATGCCAGCCGTTAATGAAGCTCGACAAGGTAGCAAACAATCTGGAAGACGTGTTGGAGCCTATCGCTGAGCTAAACGAATTTTCGCGATGGCCACATGTCCCCTTTGGAGGCCATCGACACCCTGATTTGACAACCGAGACCAATAACGGACAGGAAGGATGTGTCGCAGAAGCGTCATTTGGAGCCTGCTATCACTCGAATGAGCGGGGCGAATCATATAATGCAGTGACGTGGCGACCGAAACTTATAGTTTCGGATTCAGTTCCGGCCGGCCCTAAACCGGCCAATTTCTGCTATGCCTAGGCCCAACCTAGGCCTAATAGTCGCAACAACGCTAAATCCGCGCTGCGCGATCGCATCAAGAATCCCCGCCAAAGTTCCATAAATCTTCGAGCCGCGGAGTCTACATTCAGTTCCAGCCTCGGAGTCATATATGTTGAGCGGGGATCGTTAACGCAAACGACTCGACGTTCTGCTGTGTGCGGCCTGCCGAGCTTCGCCGAAGGCAATCTCCGTTCCCACGGTTGCAAAACTGCTCCTAATACATAAGTATTAACGTAACCAAAAAGACTCGGCTGGTATCGTGGGCCTGCCTTGCTGTAATATGGACACCTATCCCGGAACATTGATTTACTACGGATCTCGCCGCAGGTTATGACACTAAAAGGTACGAGTTTGTGTTATACATAAGGAATTTCCCCGTTTCATTTCCGCGGTGAGCACGACATGAAATCCAAGGGAGAAGCGTTGAACAGCTAACCGCTATCTATTTCCGCTCGGACTTCCATTCTACATGATTCAAGCCAATGATGGCGATGAGAAAGGCTTATGAACTTCAATGAGCCTCTTAACTTTCCAGATGACATTGCACACCACGCGCTGACGGTAAACCTCGAGTACCGGCTATAATACGGAATATGAATTAATCCAGGAACCGTCAATATGACTGATTCATGCCCGCTCCACCGGTTTCTGGGTATCTTCGCAATCTTGAGCGTACGAGCCGCAGTGGCTTCCTGCCCTTCATGTGTAGCTCAGCCTCTCCATGCAGACGAAGGGAATCGTCAGTGTTAATATAGAACGCCGTCCGACGGTAGGCAGAGAGCTCCTGATCCGATGCGGATTCCCTCCCTACAATAGCCGCATTCGACTTGCGTGTCAATTAATTGAACGGACGTGAGCCAAAGCGATAGGAACTCCTTATCTTTAACTACGGCCGCTCCAGCACAATTTTCCGGCCAAGTAAGAAGTTGTTTAGTCGTGCGATGCCGCGTCGCTGGCAGCCGTCCATTATACTACTTATATGATCCTCAATACCCAACGACAGTACCATTACTGTGGACTACAATGCTCCCCTATGTGCACTTCGTGGTTGTTTTTCTCCTTAATATCCCTGCGATCTCTGCAGCGCGGTCCTCCGTGCTTACTCTACTTTCATGCCTCACAGACCACAGACTCACGGTCGAGCTTCCGACTGATCCTACCTGGACGAATTCCACTACTCCGTACGACATATCTATTGCGGAACTTCCGCCTTTTTCTCATGGCTTTCGTAGCTTCAATACTAGATTCAGCTACTCGCCCAGCGCCATCGTCTATCCGAATCAAACAGCTGACGTCTCGAAGGCTGTCACCTGCGCCGTTGCATCCGGAGTCCATGTCTCTGCCCTCTCAGCTGGCCACTCCTGTACGGCCATCAGGAAAAACACCCTTTGCCAATTTTCGGGAATTTTGTTGACAATTGGCAACAATTTTTGAGAGAGAGCAATTTACAACAATTGTTTTTGTTCGCAAATGCGACAATTGATCCGCATCAGCGGCTGTGCTGTTCCATGTCACTCTCAACTTCCACAGTTTTTAATGCTGCTGGAAGAGGTATTAGGCAATACCTGTGCATGGTACAGTATGGAACAGCACATATATTGAGTGCCACAGGAGTCGGAATGGCAATGGCATGACACCCGCCTAGAAACCAGAATTGTCCAGAAATGCTGACATTTTCCCAACATTCTGCACCATTTCCGGAGCAATCCCAGACGGCATGATCAAACCAGGCCTAGGAGTTGCAAGCAGGATGCATTCATATTATTGGTACTTGTGGGGGGGGGGTTAATTGCTTGTGATGGGTAAAGTGAATTTCCCTCACTTTCCTCGCGCAGCTTTCTAAATTCTGTACAAGTCATTCAAGCTCCGCTCGGACCGCTCCGGATGAAACGTTGATCGCTCGCTTCGGTGAGTTCGCCGATCAAGTGTCGATCAGGAGCCACACAAAGCCAAATGTTGATGAAGCTACGCATTTCTTTATTTCTTCCCCCCCATCCTCTTCCACCAATTGCCGCTTTTTGGGGTCTTCCCCGTCCCAGCTGGTTTCCGCAAGGTATGCCCCCTTCACCACTGCCCCTGATAACCTTCATTGCGGGTTTGACCTGCACAAGCCTGCTCAGGCTGCAGACATATTTAGTATGTCCTTTGCCGTCTTCTATCTCACATCTTAACCACTATACTTCAGCTTAACATTCCGGGGACTCACAGTACTCTTACCGTGCTGCCGTCCGCTCCTGGTCCTCGCCAAGTCCTCGCACCAGCACTTCTCCACCATGATCGTGCACATTGATCGACAGGTTTAAGAACTCCTCTGCTTCTTCTGCGTGTACTAACAGTTCTTCATCAGAACTGTCTAGCCACCTGCCTTCAATCACCACCTTCAAAGTATGTACTAATAACTATCATCCACGGCTCCGCTAACTTCACTGTCTGCGATAGGTGCAAAAACGTAAAACCAACATCGTTGATTAATGCCGTCGCTAGGTACTCGCTGTTGTTCACTGCCCGGTCCCACTGCTGATATTATTGTTCTAGCTGTCCCAGGTTATCCATCTGGACCGGTAAGTATGCGGCCACATCAGTCGTAGATCCGTCTCGCCTTTTGCTACCGCCGGCTGCGCAACAGATCGTTACGCGATGCTCGGTATAATGTTCCCCATGCGTTTATCTTCTTTCGCTCACCTTTTCTCTTACAGCAGAGTACAATGCTCATCCGCATGCCGGCGGACCACCTATGAGCATCTTCGGGAGACCCTGTGCTCTGTCCGCCATCGCTAATTTCATAAGTACTGTATGTTCCCCCGTCGCCTTTGATACCGATCTTTCCTCATGTGTTACTCTGCAGCCGATGGGATCCACGGATGTGGGCAGGAAGGGGTATCCTATGTAGTTAGTATATGTGTTGATATGTGTAAGTAGCGTGAATGATTATATTCAATGTGTGCCGTATCCAGTGACCTGAAACTGTTCTCATACGGTAACATTCTGTTCAACTGCATGTCAATTCTTCGCAAATGGTAGCCAATTGTCGACCAAATGGTAGCCAATTGTCAAGGAAATGGCACTAATTATCAGGGACTGAAACATTTCAACAATCGGCCATTTTCCAACAATTTTCATGAATTAGCAACATTTCACCTGAATTCTTCGCACTTGCCCCCAAAAGGCAATAGTGGTTTTTCCTGATGGCCTCTGGGTACGGCTCTCAGAACGGCACGCTCGTCGTCAGTTTCCGCAACATGGCTCAAATCGCCTATAATCCCACCGACACAACGGTTTCCATCGGACCGGGGGCGCGCTTGGGTGACGTGGCATGGCAGCTGGACACCGACTACGGGCGCGCCTTGGCCCATGGACTCTGTCCATACGTAGGGTATTTAATCCTTGCTCCCGTGTTATCGCCACATCACTGAATTGAAACTGCCTTCAGGGTCGGCGGCCATACCGCTTTTGGTGGATGGGGATTAGCGTCGCGCAACTGGGGCCTTCTGATCGACCAACTCCTCAGCGCCGTCCTTGTTCTGGCTGACGGCTCGGTGGTGCACGTCAGCGCCACACAATCCCCCGACTTGTTTTGGGTGCACCTCTCTCTCTTCCTTTCACCTTATTTAAAAAGTCAAATAGGCTATTTGTGGCGCCGCCTCTTCCTTCGGGATCGTCACTCAATATACTTTCCAAACACATTGGGCCCCCGCTACCGTCGTTCGATACGAGTTCTTCTTCGAGGACCCCACTCTGTCCTCGGCCAAGTTTGCGGAGCTTTCGCGTTCATATCAAGCCTGGGGCCTCACTGCACAGAAGGAAGTCGGAATTGTCGCGAATATAATCGAGGGAGAAAGGTGGTGAGGATCAGTGGATATTACATGGGAAGTTTAGCGGATTTCAAGCCGATCGCTGCCTCCCTCCTTCACGTCACTGGGCTACCCAACAACACGTACCTTGAAGAACGCGCCTGGCCAGTGGTGTTGGCGGAGGTGGGAGAGGGCATACCGAATGGAGTACACATTTCCTTCCTCACAACGCCCGCGCATCTAATTTATGCCCGTCGCATGACACGTTCTTCTCCAAGTCGCTCGTTGTCCCCACAAGTTCGCCACTCACCACGGCCGCCTTCTCGGCGCTCGCGGAACACTTCGCGAATACCCCAATCCCCGGTACCACATCCTGGTTCATCCAATTCGAGCTCTGGGGCGGCGGCGACAGTCTCATTACCTCGCTCCCCTCCACTGCCACCGCTTACCCGCACCGCGCGCACCTCTGGACCATCCAGTTCTATGTCGCTCGAAGAGGGCGTGGACCGCGCAGGACACGGCGTTTATCACCGGGATGGTCAGCGCGATGACGGAGAGCATGCCTGACGCACCCTTCGCTGCATACGCAAATTACCTCGATCCAGAGCTGACTGGGTGGCAGAACAAATACTACGCCGGAAACTACCCGAAATTGGCCGCGCTGCAGAAAAAGTTTGATCCGAAGGGCGTGTTTTTGAAGGACCAGAACATTGGGGCGCCCGATCTTTGATTACTTACTGCTTGTCGACGAGTTTTCTCGGGGCGGAGAAGGATGATTCTTTGTGCTGTATAAAAACCAATGCATTTGCCAGTTTGTAACCTGCTAACGTGCCAGTCCGACCCCAACCGCTTAGTTTGAAACCATGGCGTGCGTTGTGTCAGTACTGGGCACAAGAAGCCGGACAGGGCACGGCCGACATCAACAAAATGTTTCGCGTGTGGCATGTGGCGTGTGGCTGTGGCGGTGCTCCAGGCGCGCCAGACAACGATTCGTGCCATTTCCCCTTCTGTCCACGCTCGCAGATCCTGAGGAACTGGAATCGGATGCACTCTCACCCAATAACAACTAGCCTCCGACCGTCCAACATGTCAGTCAGGAGGACACCTCCCCCCATAATCTTTCACCACAATCCATCACATCCGCGTTCATTTACCACCGCTTGCGCAGTTCAACTTCGCTTGAATTTTGGCTACTTTATTATTTCGTTCAATTCGACAAGGAGGATGCTCGTGCCGGTCCCGGCAATCACTTCATCAGATAGGCTTAGCACAGCCACCTCATTTTATATTTTGTATGGAGAGAAGAAAATGTCGCCAGGAGAAGAAGAATGAAGGAAGTTTTTCACCAATAATTTCCCTAGAAACCCTGAAATGCTCAACCAGTGCTATGGGTCCCGCTCGCGATGCCACATGTCTTCGGATTTCGAAAAATCAGGAGGTCTCAGACATCGTCTGTGATATCACAGAAGGTCTGCCGTGCTGCCTCATCTCTTCCTTTTTTTAAATCCATACAGCACTTGGCCCGTTTGCTAAGTACAGGATGCCGCGAACAGCAAGGGATCCCATAAGTGCTTACCATACCCACTGTTTGAGTCCTTGACCGGCTCCCAACTAGTGGCATGAATTGCGATAGCTAGGAACCTCTCCTGCTCACAGAATCAGCCCAACAAAGTACTAGCATTGCGACGAAAGAGCTCTTGAGGAAAATAAAGCGGCAACCGGGAGGTGAATATGTTAAGTCCTTCGAAAATTTCGTGACTCCCGTACCGGTACTCACTGCGGCGATCACTAAAACTTAGTCAGGAAAAAACGGGCTAGAATCATGTTGTTCACTTATTGGGCCAAGTTTTAGTGGGGAAAAAACTACACTAAAAGATAGGATCTTTCTTTCTTTCTTTCCCCTACAAAGACTCTATATTTTAGTCGGACAAAACAGGAACACATGACTTTTCCCTTTGTCCCCAACTTTTTCTCCCACTAAAATTGTGGATTTTTGTGGGAGAAACAAAGAGACAAAGATCCTATCTTTTAGTGGAGTTTTTTCCCCACTAAAACTTGGGCCCACTAAATGAACAACATGATTCTAGCCGGTTTTTTGCTGACTAAGTTTCGGTGATCACTGCAGTGTACTGGGTTGTTTCATACCAAAGGTAACGATAAACAATTGCCGTGGTAAATAGGGAACACTGCCACCTGATCACACCGGGGGCAAAGGCCAAGGCACCTGAAAGACAGGTGCCTTGACAAGAGGTATGTCACATGTGTTCGGTGAAACGGTGCACCTAAGTATGGCTGTGTCTAGGACTGACTGAGATGCTGCTATGAAACAGACACCAAAACCAACCAACACACACACACCAACAACACAACCAATATGAAGTGCTAACAAGTAAGTTCGGGTCGTCCTGAAGTAAGGTAGGGGCCATACAAGTCCCGCCAACGTCACGTGGTCAGCGTGACAGCGTCCTAATAAGGGCAATTTATCGAGATAAATACCGCAAATAATGGGCACATCAACCCGTCCTTATCGGCTCCATGAATTCGTAGATAAATAGGGTAAATATGAGTAGCAACTGACATATTTGGACTGGTGTGTGGAGAAAATGACTAGATGTAAATTTTGTACCCAAATTACCCAAAAGCACGCTACTTCGACATCTCGACGCGTCCAAAGCCGCTCTGGGGCCTGCTCACCATGCCTGCGAAGGCAAAGCACCTTCGAAATCGTGCTAGCAACTTCTACGCCGGCGTAAAGCGCGTTATACAGAGTTTTTCACTGCGGAAAAAGGCAAAGATTGCCGATACAGATTCGGACAAGGAGAATGTGCGTCGTATGCGGATTGACTTATGACGCGTCGAATGAGACTTCTTCATGCAGGCAAAGGCTTCGACATCCCCCTCGGACGTGTCTATCGATCTGCCATCTCCGGATTCCGTGATTGATGATGTTTTTCTGGCGACTTCTTCACATGCCAAGATCGACGCGCCGGGTCACTTTCCCGTCCCATATGGAAGTTATTTTCATCGAACCTCATCTCCGGACATCCCGACCTCTCCTCCGGCCCAATTTTACCACGAATACACGCTGCCTCCGCCACCTCCGCCATCACAATCCCATCGCGCTACTGTCGAGGAGGTTCCGGATGAAGATGATGTTTCCCAGCGCGCATCACAGTCCACCACGAGCCTGGATTCCGTGAACTCGGATGCCTCAGTACCGGAACCAGAGGCTGCCGAGTTCCAGCAGGCTGCAGCGGCTGATCCCCAGGCACAGGATGCATACGCACGCGTTTACGACGCCCTCTCGGCTCCGGGGAGGCTTCGCGAGGCTCCGACAATAGCAGCCGCCACCGCAGCTGTGAAGGATTTGGCGGCAGCTCTACGCGGCGAGTCCCGTGGCGCATCTAAAGGGTACAAAGATCCAAAACACGACCCCTTTGTGCGGCATCGTCTCGAGGGAATGTGCACTTTCCTTAATCTCTACATTGACATGCGCTCGAAAACCTATGGTCATTGGGGTGCATCAGCTTTACAAGCCTCCATTGGTCTCGGACGGGGCAGGCATTGCATGCGCACTCTCTGCAAGCTAGCGTGCCAATATATCCATGATCGCTCGCTGCTTCTAGTCAATCCATACGGCGATTGGAAGGAATCACTACTTGCTGATGAAGACATTGCAACCGATATCAATTTGTATTTGCAGGAGATCGGCAACGACATTACCGCGGAGAAAGTTTCGAAATACCTGGCCCGGCCGGAAGTGATGGAAAAACACGGCATCACAAAAACAATCTCTATTCGGACGCGCGGCGATATTTGAACGCATTGGGATACAGATACCACCAGCCGAAGAAAGGGCAATACAGCGACGGCCACGAGCGACCAGATGTCGTTTATGAGAGGGATAAAGTTTACATCCCAGCTATCAGATCTCTCGAACGTCGCATGCACCGTTGGTCGAAGGACAATGAACCGGAGTACGGTCCCCGAATGCCCGGCAGACGAGTCATTCTCTGGAATCACGATGAATCGGTCTTCTATGCACACGACCAAAAACGAAAGAATTGGTATCACAAGGATCGGCCGCGAAACTACATCAGAAAGGGGAGGCCACTCGCTGATGGTCGCAGACTTTGTCTCTGCTGATTTCGGATGGTCACCCACATCTCTTGATGGTAAAAAACAGCACACCATTTCTTAAAACCGGGGAAAGGTCGTGAAGGATATTTCACAACTGAGAACATTCTCGAACAGGCTGAAGAATTTATGGATATACTCGACGAAGTTTATCCAGAATTCGAGCACCACTTCATCTACAACAACGCGACTATCCACCGCAAGCGCCCTGATGGTTCCTTATCTGCGGTTTGATGCCGAAATTCACGTCATCTGCCGACAAGAATTTCGGGGTTACAGTTACCGCCCGCGACGCCGACGGCCAACCTATTTACACGACGTCAGGTCGGCTCAAGAAAATCAAAATCCAGATGACCGGCGCCGAGTTCAACGGCCAACCCCAGTCCCTCTATTTCCCCGAAAACCACCCTCTCGAAGGTCTTTTCAAAGGCATGGCTGTCATTCTCGAGGAGCGCGGGCTTGGGCATGAGACCAGTAAGCTGGTGCAGTGCAAAGGCTTCATGTGTGCTCCTCCAGCTTGGAGTGCTGCTGCCGGAGGATTCTCTTCAACCAACCTGACTTGTGAATGTCGAATCTTGTTTGGAAACCGCTTGCAGGTGCGGGGATATTCCGTTCTTTTTTTGCCGAAGTTCCATTGCGAGCTCAATTTTATTGAGCAGTGCTGGGGCTATGCAAAACGAGTTTATCGGTTCTTCCCAGAGTCTTCTCGCGAAGACGACTTGGAACGGAATGTTCGGGCAGCATTGGATGCTGTCCCTCTTGAAATGATGCGCCGGTGAGTGATGTTTGATGGTTTCAGCATAGCCCGTGTTGATCATTTTAGTTTCGGCAATCGTTCAAGCAAATTTGTGGATGCCTATGCTCGGGGACTCAATGGCCGACAGGCAGCATGGGCGGCGCGCAAGTATCGTGGGCATCGTGTCATTCCGGAGTCAATCATGGAGGAACTTGATGCGGCGGGGATTGTTTGATTTTTTTTTTGCATTGTTCACAATTGGTGTATACCTCTCATGTTTTGTATTTCTTGTTCGTATATCTGTAGCTATAGCACCCCTGACTTAAACATACATTACTATCTAGTCTGTGTGCGAACTGACAGCACAAAGACCGCTCGGCTGCTTGGAGAACATCTCCTCCGTCAAGAGCGATCCAAAAAATAAGGGCTCTCATAGGAATATGTAAAGACATATATCTACCATTCCATGGAAGGAATTGAACCATTTTGCACCCTAATTATCTACACGATTTGTTTCAGAATTTACCCCGATTTGGATGCCAGAAGTCACAGATCAGTAACGGCACGTGACGTTGGCGGGACTTGTATGGCCCCTACCTTATACAGGTAAGATTGAACTCCTCGAGGGGCGTTGGGACAGAGATCAACTCAAAGACGTTTGAATAGAACTGTCCTAGGAGCTTCCAGTAGTTGCAAATTACCAAACTTGGGGTTCCCGGGCCACGGAATGGGGGGGTGGGAGAGAGATAAAGTGTCCTAGGACTTCCAAAAATGGGGCCTAGGGATCTGGGAACTCGACCAACCTGCTAAACGGGGTTGATTCCAATAGTTATCTACGACCAGCCTGCTAAACGGGGCTGATTCCATAGATGACCACGACCAGCCTGCTAAACGGGGCTGATTCCAATGGCTCGTTTGATACACGACCAACCTGCTAAATGGGGTTGATTCCAATGCCTGACCTTGCCACTTAACAAGGGACCTTTGAATACAAACTGCTGCAGCAGGACCACAACACAGTAGGGGCTTAGATGACCTTAGAGCACAAAGTAGCCAACAATTGAACTTCCTGTTAATGAATCTACACAAGAGGATAGGTTTTATAAACAATCTCCACGCTGATACAGAGAACACAAGGCCCTTGGACAAGCAAATGCTGTTGGCAACCGCCTAGGCAAGTACTGGGGCACGAATGAACTGCTGTAGGGCGTGTTCTACATGGTCTTTTATAGTAAATAGAGAGGTACATGACAGAGTGGAACTGAGTAATGAGAAATACGATGAGATAAGAGAAACAGACAGTCCGGGCGGGATAGGAAAGGTATACGCGGCGATCCGCTCTAGTTTTGGGTGTCCTCAGCACCTAGTAGTCATATCCTTTGACCCCTAGGGCCTATATTGGGTATATTTCAAAATGCCCTCGGACTGGCCAAACCTATTCGTTTCGTCCCGGCTCCTCGGACACTTGCGTCCTGCCCCGGCATGGTTGCTAATCCATCCCATTTGTCCAGCTTAGTGAGTAAGCCACGGAGTACCTCTGCCGGCCGTCTACGTCCTCGACGGCTCAGCCTCAACGTTTTTAGCCTGCTGTGATCGATCATCCACCGATGACTTTGGCCTAGTTTGGTTCCTTGGGACGCGTCGCATCCATACATGTTCTGATCATTCCGGCCATGAAACGACTTAGAGCGGTCCCGGGACATCGCGATGGACTCTAGGACATCTAAGTGTTCTTGTTGTAAGCGTGTGAGCGGTCAGTGGACACCCGCAAGGGCTCCTCGGACGTCAACATGTCTCCTGTTGCCATATGAGCGGTCCGGGGCACCCGGAAAGGTCCTCGGGACATCATAAGTATCCTATTCAACATAGTCCTCGGACTGTAGTAAGTCCTCGAACATGATCATGTCTGGTCACAGTCCTTGTCCTTGGACGGTGATTTATTGTTCCTCGGACTGGTTCCATCCAGCCGTCTGTGTCTAACTTGGTACTTAATCTTTGTCTAGGCTTTTGGTTTAACCTCCTTGGTAATACCTAGCTCTTTGTAGTGTAACCCGCCCCTAGGTATAGGTTGTGGGCTACATCTAACGAACTTCTTGATACCCCTCGGACTACTATGCCGACCCCCATGGAATGGGACCAAGCCGTAGTATGCCCAGGATAACATTACGGTTCTCTCAGCATCATTGATATATGACCAGCAGCTTCGGAGCTCAGCTCTGATCCTAATTGTATAGCACCGGGCAAGGTAGCCCTAGGACTCGGAATAGTCCTAGGACTCGCAAAATAGCGGGATTTCACGATAGCGCCAGACGCGCCGTATCATCGGCAGATGGGAACACCCCAGATAAAGGCAAATAGGAAGACAAAGGGGGGGCTTTGTCGGGCCCCTGCAAGGCGACAAAACCTCCCTTTGTCTATCCTAAGGTGCATTAATGCCTGCCGAACACATGCCCTAAGACCCTCTTGTCAAGTTTAGACCGTGTCCTATCTTGTGGGTCCCCGCCTCCGTAACACTCTCTATACTCACACTCTGTGGTCATTGTTGCTCGCTCCTCCCCCTCGTCTCTTCCTGGGCTCCCTCTATACCCCTGCCATATAGGGAAGGAGACTACCACCCCAGCGGCGGCCGGAGCCCGAGTCATGTGCCTTCCCGTTGGACAGCTTCCCAAACTACAAGTTTAGACCCGTGCCTTCAGCGTGGCAGCATTTGTGGCTGAATCTCAGTGGCAGGTCTTTTGAAAGAAGAAAAATGTATATAGTAGTACTACCATACACATATAATTGGGTATCAACTGCTATTACATCTGCCTGAAATTATGTGTAATAAAATCAGTTCAGCAAATCTCTCTTAGAAAGGGACAACATACACAGGAAGCAATATTTCTGGATATACAGTATTTTGTCATTCAGCTGTGCTGCACCATACATCTCGTGGTAATGCTTATTGTCCAACTCAATTATAAGCATGATCTTGCTGACGATGCCGTTGTTTGCGTCGGGTGGGGCGCAGCAGCTTCCTGAGTGCAATGCTGCTCTGCTTCGTTGTCCCGCAGGTCGCAGAGCTGGATGGAGGAGGAGGGCAAGGTGTTCCATGCTGCTCGGGCCGGGGGAAATGGAGGGCGAGTATGGTGGATGCAGAAAGAGGTATCTTGTGTGCAGTCATTGAGAAACAAGGTGGCCAGGAAACTATTGCTGTTTCATAGCAACAGTAAGTTGCTTAACAGATGGATTGCTGGTGATTCATGGAATGAAGGCCCTTTCACCATTGTGTTTGCCACCCAGGAGCTGAATCTCCAGCACATGAGGTGACATTCTCATGAGAATTCCTAGGGTTCCATTACAATTTACAAAGACAATTTGCTGGGTCCAGATTCAGGAGAATCATGATTGGGCACCCAACCTTCAACACCAATTTGGCCAGAGGCAGGCCGGATGCATGTATACTGTTAAGATATTCAAAGCCACTCCCTCTTCTGTGATAACTGAATCACCACTGTGGAAATACTGTACCAATCTGCATGTAATGGGGCCTCCAAAATGTTGCCCAATTTTGGTAGTGTAACATGTTACAGGGCCTAAGTTGCTACATTGTTATGAGTACTTATAGTAATCGTTATTTAATCATTTGACATGAGGTTTTTCAGGTCTCGGTGAAAAGTGTCCCAGCTCAAGATCACAATGTAAAATAGGGACTGTGCTATTATATTTAGTGGCTGTGTTGGCTAGGCTTCAATGCTAAGACTTCGGTATTGATTTCCGGAGTGATATTTCCTGTTGTAAACTCTGATGGCCCGGGCGTAAGACCTTCTGGCTCCGGACGGCCTTCCGAAGGCCCGTTTTCAACCACGACACCTTCCCAACCCACCGATGAAGTTACTAGAGTGGCTGGACCCAATTAAAAAAAAGGTTAAAAGCTTTTTTTTTCAGCTCTCTGCCTTTGGCGGCTTTGTAGGGCATAATTTTCGAAGGGCAGCGGAGGGAATCTTTGCCTCAAGATAGCGAGAATGCAAATCGGTTTTTTCTTTCTTTTTGAGGTGTCTACATCCGGCTTTCTCGTCGCGGCGAGAAATTCAGGCACCAAAATGCACTGGTTCGATACGGATAGGACAGGAGGGTGGGGATATATATAAGGTCGCAAAAATCCCCAAAGGCGCTGCAGCCAGCGCCGAGATTGATAAGGATGAGGAAAGCGACTAGCCCAGCGAAGAAGAAAAGCAGGGATGTGTTGAAGCAAGGGGATGATCCAATCACGGTGTGCATGTTGAATTGCCTTGAGCCCATAATACAGATAGGAACGAATTCGAGCGCGGATGGCGGGGCAGAGCGCATGTTCACCTTGTGAAGGAAATCTCGGACCCATTACTCCGAATTTGTTCGAGGAGCGTCGCAATGAGGGCACAGGATAAGGCTGAGACCGAGATTACAGTGCGTTGCAGAGGGATGTAGTCGCCGGCTTGACGAGAACTGATGACGAATGCGCGGCCGTTTGCAGTTGCTGCGAGCGCTGAGAGAGCTGGGACCGAAGCAGGACGGTAGAGTCGGTAGAGCTCGGCAGTATGAGTCTTGCAGCTCGATGATAAAGGCAGTGAGAGTGGCGGAAAAGCATCCAAAACCATCAGGTATGGAATTGTAGCGATAGGACACATGCACGAATATGAGATGCTAGACGCACTCCAACGGACGGAACCTTGCTCCGTGTTTACGCTGCTTTTCTCCTTGTATCCAGGCTGAGGAAAGCTCAAATAATCCTGCATCATCAAGCATCAATCACCGCTTTGCGAGGAGCGAGCCGAAAATGAAAGCGTATTCATTCACATTCGGCACAACATGTAAAGGCAACGTCAAAGCGGGAGCTCCGTGAATCCAAGACCAACCTCGGTGGATATTTCACACTTCCCGCCGACCGAAACAGAGAAGGGAGTGGAGATAACGAGGAAAAGAGTGCGACGGGCTGTTTATCCTCCTCGTCTAACGGCCAAGGAAGACGAGGAGGATAGCGTACGCTCTCCTCGCTTTGATGCACAACCCTGCGGTTTCACCTCGGTGTCTGCTTGTGCGCCCTGCGCCCTCAGGAGAGCACCACGGATGACAAGCAGGATCCCGCGTGCGGGACGACCACACGCATAGCTGGCGCGCCACAAGGGAAGAGGGCCCCGCGTATCCTGCGCGCCAAAGTCGTCGCCCCCACGCCGCACTTAGGCTCCACCCCTCCACGTAGCCGCCCTCCGCACCGACGCCACATCTCCGTTGACGCCGGTGGCACATCGAAGAAAAGTAGCGGGCCTCGGCCCTCGAGTCCACAACCAGTGCGACACCACAAGTTCGCACCAGAGGACGCGCGCAACACAATACAAAGAGAAAGACTAGAATGAGTGCTCAGGTCGATCCCCGCGCCGCGCCACATCTCGCACATCGAAGATAGGTGGGCGGGCCTCGAGCCGCGAGTCCATCCGACTTCACCGCCGGCGCGATGACCACATCAAAGAGAATATGATGAGTGCGGAGGCCGCCCTCGCCCGAGAACCCCGTACCGGGGCGACACAAAATGAGTGGAGTCCCTGCACTGCGAGCGATCCGCCGCACTCGCCAGATCAAGATCAGGACAGTCACGGAGGAGGCACGGCCCTCGCACACCCACACGCCTCGCCAACCCCGTACTGGCCCCTCGCCCGAGAACCCCCGCGCCCAGTCGCACGAAAGAGAAAGATGGATGGAGGCACAGCCCTGCGCTCGCCGGCCACACGCCAAGAAAGGAAGAAAGGAAGAAAGGAAGGGCGCCCCTCCGCGCCCCGCCTAAGATCCTCCGCACGCCCCGCAACAGCGGCCGCGCGAGCCCCGATCACACACCCCGAGCGTGTCAGCCTTGTTACGCGCGCGTCGGCTGCGTACGCAGAGCCCGGGGGACACGCCCCGCCAGCCCCCGCCATGCCATGCACGGCGCGCCGATCCCTATCGCCCCGCCCGTAATCCCCGCGCACCTCCCGGAACACGGGCGGAGCAGCAGTGCCATTGCCATGCGCGTACGAGCCCCGATTACGCACCTCCGCCTGGTGTCGGGACCTCGCGAGCGCCCTTCGCCCTCCTCGTACTGGGCGAGAGCCGTGGACTGAGCGCGGACGTCGTCTGCGTGCGAGGGTCAGCGGCGTCTGGGGCGAGCGGCGCGGCGAAGACCTGGGGAAGAGGTCAGCACGCGTCGTGTAGGCGCGGGGAGGGGGAGGGAGGCCGCGCCGACGCGACAGACGGCGAGGAACCAATGATCATGACGGCACACAGAAGGGGTGGGTAGACGGAGCGAATGGGGGAGCTTTCGAGCGACGACGCATCGGACGACCAGTCATCCACCCATCCCCTGCTCTCCCGCCCTCCTCTTGCTCCCCGGTCAGCTCAGTCTTGACATCGAACTAAAACCATAAACCACGTCAAGGCAGCTCGAAGCAATGACTCAAAATCGCGCCGGAAAAAAGGAAGGAAGGAAGAGGAAAAGAAGAGAAAGCCAGCCCCGAGAGACGGATACCTACTCGGCGCCGTCGCTCGCCGTCGTCGAATGCAGGCGCGTACGTGTGTGTGTGGACATGCGGGGTGGATGAGGCGTACCTGGTGCGGTAGTGGCGCGGGGTCGAGGACGATGCGGGGCGAGGGCGATGTGGGTTAGAGGTGCGCGGGCGGGGGATGCAGCCTGCCGGGAGGGGCGTCGGCAAAGCGTCGGTGGAAGCTGGAGGAGGTGACAGTCACGCATGATACTGGGGCAGTGGGGGGTAGAGACGCGAGATGAACTTGAGGACGGGGAAGGAGTTGAGAAACGGGTGCGTAGAGGGCGTAGTAGTTGGTCGTAACAGAATGAAGGGCAGCGGACGGAGGCGCCCAGGGATGAGCATGGGCGAGGAGTGAAGGAGGAAGAGGCGCGGCGACGACAGCGAGGTAGTCTGTATACTCTAAATCCGCGCGACGCCGCGACCCACGACCGCAGGAATCACGCTCGCGGCAGGCCACGCCTCGTTGTACGCCCAAGAACAGAGACGAACAGAGACAATCGGCGACCCACGCGGGGCCTCGTCCATAAAGCCCTTCTCCGCGCCGCGCCCCGAGCTCATCGCGGCAGAGTGCGCCCAGTATCGTGTGCTTGGCCCGCGCCGAAGGTCAGAGAGGTCAGAGAGTCGGAGACCAATTGACAGCGTTGATCCGATCGTTGATGTTGATGGAAAAAGTTCGCACTCGAGCTTCGACCCTCATAAACTTCAACGTTGAAATTGAACAGCAAAATAATTGGGGTCAGGAAAGGCAGGGAGGCGCACGGTGCGCTTCGGGGAATATTAATTATAGTATTCCTGTCACCCCGATGGTCCTCATTCGACTCGAGGCTCTGCCGTGGTCGTGAGATGGAGATTTTTTTTTCCCCCCTTCAATGAACGACCGCCGCGGCTGCCATGTCTCGAGCACCTTCTCGAGCGCACGAGCGCATCGATGGGTGGGTAGCAAGTAACAGCACAGCTTGAGCCCAGGTGAGGCCAAGTACCAGGACCGAGTGTAATTTCCCTACCTCGGATTCAGATTCACCCATGAATTTAGGGATCTACGAAGGTAGAAAGGCAGGGAGGCGCACGGCGCGCAGGCCTCCGACATAGTCCTCCGAAGACCCTCGTTCGACTCGAGGCCCCGCCATCGTATTCCTCGACAAGGAAATTTTTTCAGCGGTCCGTTTATGGTCCAAAGCTCAAAACGCCCCTTCTATCATTTCACTCCACGCTTGATTGATCGGCGAAGAAATTTTGGGATGTAAGGTGGTTGAATTTCCTTCCTCGGATTTCGTCAGTGAGTCTAGAGATTGAAACATGTAGGAAAGGCAGGGAGGGGCACGGCGCCCATCGGATTCTCGTTAGGAGGGTCAAATAATATACCATCCGAAGACCTTAGTTCGACTCGGGGCCCCGCCACATTTGGCCACGGGGGGCTTTTTTTTTTTCGAGAACTCGAACCACCCCTTCCACGATTTAACTCCATGCTTGAGTCATCTGTGATTTCTTAAAGACATTCTGGAACGTAAGGTGGTTGAATTTCCTTCCTCGAATTTCTTCAATGAATCAAGGGATCCAGACGGGCAAGACAGGCAGCGAGGGGCACGGCGCCTATCGGATTCTCATCGGGGGCCTCGAAGTCCACATCACCTACCATTCGGCGCTCCTCGTTTGACTGGAGGCCCTGCCATCATAGTTCTGTGTGCGGCAATTTATTTTGGTTCCTTATAAGTTATCCATGTCTTACCGATACTCGCGACAGCTACATACTTGTTCACGGATAAAGGTTTAGCAAAGCAGCGCATTGAGATCCCCGCTGGTTCGGCATTGGGCTGCAGTAATATTCCATACCAGTGGCGAGCGGTGCCAGTGGAATTTTCCTCACCCACGAATGAAGGAATCTGGACACACAAGAAAGGCAGGGAAGCACGGAGTGCGCATCGGATTCCATTACATCTTCGCGGAAAAAGCCCATCCGAGGCCCTCGTTCGACTCGAGGTCCTGCCATGTTCCCGGCCCCAGAGGCCATTTTTTGGCGGTCCGTTCATGATTCAAAGTTCAAACCGCACCTTCTATTATTTCACTCCACGCTTGAGTCGACGGAAGACATTCTGGAATGTGAGATGGTTGAAATTCTCCTACCTCAAATTTCGTCAGTGAGCTTAGGGATCCACGTCAATTTAGAGATTTAAGCGGTAAGAAAGACAGGAAGGCGCAAGGCGCGCATCGGATTCCACTTATTTGCTCCATGTATGATGTCTATCCGAAGGCCCTCGTTCGACTCGGGGCCCTGCCATCCGTCGAGAAACTTTTTTGCGGCGACCGTGAATCAGGATTCCTCATGCATGTCTTCTTGATACTCCCACCAGTGACACATCCTTATTCACGGATAAATTCAGCAGAAGCAACACATTGATATTCCTGCTGGTTCGACATTGGGCTGCAGTAATATCCGTAGCATGGAAAGCCGACAGGTTTCCGACCCATTTATCATTCTGCGAGTATATGCTGGGCGAGTGGAGAGGGGGGAAGGGAGAAGGACGCGCAAGGGAGACAGGGGAGGTGCGCGGGAATAAAGTAGGAATTAGCATGACGAAAGAAGGGAATGCAGAAAGGGAGGGTGTAGAAGCAGCGAATGGAAGCAAAGTAATGCCCCAAGTCGCAGAAAAACGAACGGGGGACGAAAACAAGGCTCGCGCCTGCGTCGCCCCGTTCGACGCACAAAAGAAGAAGACAAAAAGAAAGACGAGAGACGAGCGCATACCCAGCTTCCCCGTCTTGCTCCCGCCGCTGAGCTTGAGCGCGCCCTCCGAGCCGGAGCTGCTGAGCCCGCGCGACGCGGCCGCGAGCCCCGGGCGTGGCTTTGCCGTCACCGGCGTGAGCGCGACGACCGGGGCCGCATTCGCGCTCCGGTTGCCATTGCTCGCGGCACTCGCGGCACCCGCCGCACTCACATTACTTGCCGTACTCAGCACACTCGCCGCGCGCCCCAGCACAGGCACGAGCACCACCGGCGTCCCGACCTGGCTTCCCTCACGCGGCGTGCTCGGCTTGCCCCCAGCTCTCGAAAAAGTCGACCTCCCCCCTTACCCCGCCTTCTTCCCCTCTTCCGTCTGCGCCGCGCCCTCCACCACCACGCCCCCCGGAAACGCGCCCTCGTCCGCCCTCACCCTCCTCCCAGCTCCTAACGGTGCAGCGCGCCCACGCGCCCCCCTATACCGTGCCCGCCCCGCAAGGCCGCTCGCGCCGTGCTTGTACAGGAAGGCAGCAAAGGCAGCATTGCCACCGACCTTCATCGCGCGCAGCTGCGGCGGACCACGCGTCGAGGTTGGTGGAGCGCACGAAGTTGATGTGCGCACTCATGTTGCTGTGCAGCGCGGAGCAGTCGAGGCAGAGGTAGACGGCGAAGGTGACGGAGTACCACTGGTTGGGTTGCGCGCGCCGCAGTCGAAGCACGTCTGTCCATGTAAGGAGCAGCGAGCAGTGAGTATTGAGAGCAGCAAGTATCGAGCATTGAGAGCAGTAAATATCGAGCAGTAAGAGCAGCGAGCAGAGCATTCAGTAGCAATTCAAGATGGCAGCGATTAAAACGAGTCAAGAATCGTCCGCTTCCTCCAGACGCATCACAGCACACTGAACTTGTTGGCCTTCTGGGCCCTGAGGAAAGCAAATATGCGGTTGAACTCGTGCTTGGACAGTTGCTCCGCCATTTTGCGCTGAGAGGCGAGACGTGGAGGGCAACGGCGTTAGTAGGTCAGCGCTGATCGGATCGTTGATGCGTTCGCACGCCCGGACTTGACCGGCAATTGTTGAACTGCGAATATTCGGAGGAGATACGGAGGCAGGGAGGCACACGGTACGTATTGGATTTTAATGAGGTGGAAAGGTCTAAGATGGATTTCCAGAGGCCCTTGTTCGACTCGGGGCCTGCCATGCAAGAAGAAATCTAGCACTTTTTGGCGCGGATCTGCGAGCAGCTACGCTAAATTAATTCTTCATGCATGTCCACCGTCGCCTGTTGCAGAACCACACCAGTCGTGCCACAGAGGCCCTGAAGAGCTAATAGGCCTCTGAATTTTTGATTGGTCGTTCTGCTGGAATTTACCAAGTCGTTGAATTTCCCCATCTCAGATTTTGTTAATGAATTGAGTGATTCCGGCAGGTAGGAAGGGCAGAGAGGCGCACAGTGCGCATCGGATTCCATTATGAAGTAGCCCCAGCTTCATCCGAAGACGCTCGTTCGATTCGAGACCCTGCCATCATAAGGCGGAAAATAAGCTTTTTTTCTTTTCAGCCTCAGAATATCACCGATCTCACCACAGCTCCGCGCGAGATTCCCCGGACCACTGCTCATCAAACGGAAGCCCCTCGTTCTGGTCGCTGTTGAGGATTTCACCTGCCACTAACATGCATATGCGACTGCACCAGTGGTTGAATGTCAAGATTTCCCTACCTCAGGCTCAGATTTTTGCTAATGAATGATGAAGGCAGGAATCTGGACACGCAAGGAGGACGGGGAGGCGCACGGCGCGCATCGGACGCTCATCAGGGTGAGACGCATGTTCATTCGAAGGTCCTCGTTCGACTCGAGGCCCTGCCATATCTTCCCCGTATTGGATTTTTTTTCTGCGACGAACTTGTAGCCCACCGGGGTGAATTTATTCCCTGAACCCCGAGGTGACCTTGAAGCGGTGGTCCAGCTCCGAAGACGCGCATTCCACGAGCAGTGATTGTTTTACTAGGCCACAGAATATATTCTTCTGCAAATAAACTCAATTCAAGGCGGGTGGAGTGGTTGAATTTCACAACCTCAACTTTTGCTAATCAATTTAGGGATTCAGGGAAGTAAGAAAGGCAGGGAGGCGCACGGCGTGCGTCGGATTTTCTTCGAATGCCTGGGTAAAAATGTCCATCCGAAGACCCTCGTTCGACTCGGGGCCTGCCAATAGTGATTGAGGTAAGCTTTTTGGCGGATCTTCAAGCTGGCCCACACTACCCTACACTACCGGCGGTTGACGATGTCTTTAATCTCAACAGCCAACAATTCATCCGTGGATGAACCGGCGCAGGAGGTTAAATGTAAACACAATGAGATGCAACTGGTAGTTTATTTCTTATAGACTCCAGTCTAACCCGACTCCTTATACAATAATATAAGACAATTCGACAACCACCGAATTTTGACGTGACACCCTTCATGCGCTGGGAGTGTGCGAGCCGCCGTTACGCTAGGCGAGGTTCCCTCGACGATCGATTCATTGACCCTTCCCACGCTGTTATTTAAAATTTTTCTTCATCTTCCTGCACCACACGCCACACTTCTACCCCTCTACCATCTCCACAGCCGTCTCAATTAATCCTCGTGCTACACCTCTACGTCCAGCTTAAATTTACTGAATCCTGCGGAGATCTAATCAGAATTAATCTGATGGAAAAGCCCCTCGGGCGCCCCCCAATTAAAAGTTCCAAGAAACACAAGCGCGTCCCAAGAAGAGAGCGCTACAACACAAAAAAGCATACAGAGGTCATCAATTCGTTACATTAAGTAAGTAGGGTGTGAGGCGCACGCGCGGAGGGCGCGTAAGTACAAGAGCGCCAGTAAAAGCGTGCATAGAGGAAGCAGGTGTGCGGGCACGCACGCATGTACAAAGGCAAGGGATGGAAGCGGGGGGGAAGAAAGGCATGATATCAAGTTTACACCAGCAGCGCCCTCACCGCATCAGGAATGAGTACACCCCGTTTGTCCGCCCCCCACATTCGCCGTGCTCCTCTATGCCGCACACAACCCCACGGACACCCATCTCCGGGAGGCTCGAGACCTCGCCCCACCCTACCACCCCACAACATACCCAACAACCCCGCCCACCCCCGGCAACACCGCAATCAAACTCTCGCTCACCCGCCGCGCCATCGCGCGCTGCCGGATCGGGCGCACCTGCACCTTCTTTGCCTGCCTCACGACGTCGACGAGCGTCGACACGTGTGCGCAGCCAGCGCAGGCGCCCGACCTGCAGCGCGGTCCACGGGCTCGCGGTAATGGCCCACAGCGACGCGGCGGCGAGCCAGCACGTGGGGAGCAGCGGCGCGGGCCGGGCGAGCGAGCGAGCGCGCTCGGGGTAGATGTCCGGTGCAAGGTGGGGCGCGGGGCGCGGGCGCGGTCGTGGAAGAAAGCGAGGAGGAAGGAGTGGCGGAAAGACGTGCGCGCCGGATAAACCCCTTGACGCACCCCACGAACCATATCGCACGCAGCGGGAACACGATCGCAAACAGCGCGGAGACGGCGCACGTCCCGCGCACGACTCGCATCCCCGCTTGTACGCCCCACGCATAGTCCGCGTAGCTCGAAGACGCCGGCGCGACGGGGAAGCGCGCATACGAGACGATGGGCATGAGGTGCAGCAGGATGCGCATTGCGAGGATGGTCGCGGGCGAAGAGCGTGTCGGAGCGGAGCCGCAGATAGAGGGTTGACGGGCCGAGGGGAAGGTAGGGAGCTGCGGAGGAAAGTCGTTAGCATCGAGATAATCTAGTCGTGAGGATAGATAGAGGTGGATGAGAACGGAGAAGGGTACGGAAGAGGAGCGTACGGAAGAGGAGCGTACGGGAGAGAAGGAGAGGAAGTGGAGAAGAAAGAGGAAATGAAGACGGTGAGGCGCGGACGGAAACGTCGCGCCAGAAGGGGGAGGGGAGCGGCGGAAGGAGCGCGGCGCCGCGGGGATTGCACGCCCGAGTGGGAGAGGGAGCACAGTGCAGCGCCGCGCGCCCGCGTCCGCAAGGGCGCGCAGCGATGAGCCGGGGGCATGGGGCAGGAAGGGCACTCGATGCATCGTCGCTCTGCGCAGCAAGCCCGAGACAGGTAGCGCAGCCTGCCGCGTTCACGTCCGCATCCGCAGTAGTGCGGCGGCGGCGCAGGGGCAGGGCTGGGCACGGAAGCGCCTGCGCCGTCCATTCGTCGCCGTGCGCAGCAAGCCTGAGATGGTACGACACCACCACATTGCATCCACGCGCCAGCAGCGCTCGTGCAACCCCACACTTGACACCCCCGCTATTGGGTGCCAGCAGCGATCGCGGACCGGGCGGAAAGGGAGGGGAGAGGAATATGGTGCGAGGAGGAAGGTAGAGGAGCGACAGATGGTGAAGGAAGAGAGGAAGGGGATGCGCAGAGGCACGGACGCGGCAGTAGCCCACTGCGGAGGAGGGATATGAGGAGCACCGAGCCGGAGGGAGACGGATGCGGGTGTGCGGGGCACAGAAGGAGCGCCGTCCCCTTTCGTCGCCGTGCGCGGAGCAAGCCTGAGACGGCACTACAGCTGGCGCAAGTCCACGCCCCAACGGTGCTCGTGAGGAAAGGGAGGGCGGGAGGGTGCACGGAAGGCAAGGATGGGATGGGGAAAAGAGCGAATGCCGGGCGTAGCAATGCAGGGAGCACGCCAGGAAAGAAGGGGAACGAAAAGGGGGGGGAAACACAAGTAGCCGCAACGCACCTCCATAATCGCACACATACGCACCCAGCCGTTGCGGATGGCGATCTCCGCAATGCGAGGTGGATGGTGTGGTGCACCCAGCCCGTCAGCAGGCGAGCTGTGAGCGATAGGCGATACGGCAAGCGCGCCGACGAAGAGGTCCGCGGAGAGGTACACCTGCGCACGAACGATTCAATCACCGGTATAACAGCACAGGAAGAGATGCAGACGCACCTGGTATGCATAGGTACAAAGCTGTACGCCGTCGACGTTGGCCCAGTGACTTGATGAAGTCGAGAAAGGAGAGCGCGATGGCGGCCACGAGGCCCGAGATGACGCGATCGGGTGCGCGGCGGCAAAGCGCGCGGCGAGGAGGGGCTACGCCGTGCAATGCGACGGGGAGGAAGATGCGCGCCGTCGCAGGGTCGACGTCCGCGTACTGGATCAGACAGTCTACATTGCCGGTGCCTGCGACGAGCAGGGAGTAGGAGCGAGCATCGTCCGGCAATGGTTTCGCTGCAGAATGGTACTAGAAAGAAGGCTTGTGGGATGTCAGATTGGAATGTTCTGGAACCGCGAGAGGGATGCAGGCGTGAAAGGCGCGACGAAAGCGGCCCGTCAAAGAAAAACACTCACACACATGTCAACGCCCTCGGTTCCGGTTTGGCAATTTTACTCGCAATTATCTCCAGAACACGCTGCGCTGCTCCGATTTAACCCCCTTGCGTGGAGCCTTGTGGGGCATGCTCCAGAATACTTACCTGGGGAGCGAGCATAGTCGGCGAGAGCACTCCTGTAGGCTGGCATTAGAACGAGTGCTTTTCGGATGTCCAATAACAGTGTTCTTGTCCATTTTGAGCCGCGAGAGAAATGCGCGGGCAGCGGCATGTCCCGATCGTGCGCGCAAGTCCCTGTGGCGGGCTGGGCGGCGCTTCGGGAGTTTGTGCGCTGTGGATACGTACACAGCACTTACGTATCGGAGTCTGATTCCCGTGCTCATCCGCACCTTGCACTCAGCTATGCGTAATTTCAAACTTGCGCACGCTCTTTTTGTCCCATCTTTCTCCCAGCCCCTTCCTCGGGCCACCTTGAGTCTCGGTTTGTGTACCACCGCTTTTTGTATTTTTATACCATACAAAGATCAATGGCATGGTGTGCATGTGAGCCCTCAAATTTAGCATCGGCGGAGAATCGCGGTCGTGCTAGCTGTCAATCTGCCAATCTGTCAATCCGCCATGGCGGCGCGCACCACACGCCGTCCGCACTTCCAGCGGTCCGACTCTGCGGGCACACGGAGAGCACAGCTCGAGCTACAGTATTCCGGCGCACGTAGTCGATGTCGAACGCACACAGCACGCGGGCGGTACTCAGAGCGCCTTAAATTTAGCATCGGCGGTGAATCGCGGCTGTGTTAGCTGTCAATCTGTCAATCTGTTTTTGCTGAAGCTTCGTCCTGCTTCCCTCCGTTCCACCACGACCCCCATTACCCCAGTTACAATGGCGCACCTTCACCTTCATCCCCGCAGTCGGTCCTCCTCGGTTCCCTCGGCTACTGCGATCCTCGAGAGTATTATCCCAGTGCTTAAGCTTGCCAAAGCGGGTGTTACGGGGATCGGCGTTCCCGGCGTGGAAGGGTAGTCAATGCGTATACGAGGTGGCGGATATGATCTCGGTGCGCGATTCGGGCTGCTTGAAGTGCTGTAGAGTACTAACTGAGTCGAGCAGACGATGAAAGCTAACAAGGAAGACCTTTCCAAACTCGCAAAATCTGCTGGATAAATTGACAGCTATCAACGCCTCGGGCACGGGCGGTGATCTGAAGCAACGGCTCGCTGCAATCTCTTCGTGGGTGTTCTTCATGTGTGCTCTTCCATCATAATCCATTCATCTCGGCCTGTGCAGCGACCTCGGAGAAATCAAGGTCAAGTGCAAATCTCTGGGAGAGAAGGGCCGATTCAAGCAGTTCTTGAAGGGCAGCGATTACAAGCAACAGATTGAGGAGATCAAGAATTCTGTGGCAGCTCAAATCACCAGTTCACGGTGTGCATTTTGCAGTGTTCCCTGGCCTTTTGATTTTTTTCTTGTAGTTCTATGGCAACATCTCGATTGAGAAATCGGTCGACACCATCTTGAAGTACATGCATATTGTCACATATCCATGCCAGTCACTGATCCGAGATGCATAGTGTTCTCATCCTCTCAAAGCTCAAAACTGCCCCAGCACGCTACAATGCAGAGAACACACCCAATAAATGCATGGAGGGCACACGAGTTGACATAATCAAAGATGTCATTGCCCGATGACCAGCACTCCTGGGTCATCTCACCAGGTTCTCATGCTGAGTGGGGTCGCGGGAGCAGGAAAGTCCACCATTGCAAAGAGTGTGGCATCAGTTCTGGCGAAAAATAAACAACTAGCTGCTTCCTTCTTTTTCTCACGGGACTATGAAGAGCGGAAGGAAATCAAGCACCTTGCCACCACACTCGCAGTCCAGCTCGCTGAATATGATGTTTTTTCGCACTCATCTCATCCACTTACTTCAGAGCGACTTGGATGGAATTCTTGATGCAGAGCCATATTGAAATTCCAGAAAATGATTGTGGACATCCTTGAAAAGATGCCATCCAGTTTGAAACCTTGGATTATTGTCTCGATGCTCTTGATGAATGTGGCAAGGATCGTGGTCAGATCTTTCTCCGATGGCCTCTCAGACAACATTAGCCGAATTCCAAAACCACATCCGATTCTTTTTGACAGGGCGCCCAGAT
>JARKIE010000482.1:0-58734 GCA_029378255.1 Mycena rosella
GACTGTGGGTGCGGACTGTACGCGACCAGGATTTTCTTGCCTTGCACTCGATGGTTACTTTATGCAGCAGTTCGACCCGACGACCAAATAAAATTTCAACGAATATCACACGAACACAGCGTAGCCCCGAGGCAAACCAAGCATCCCGACAGAGAACAGGCGCAAGCATTTCCCCGTGTTCTCGCCCAATCTTCCCGATCTCCCATCCTGATCATCCTCCGCGCCCGCCTTGTGCCACGTCCGACGTACGCGCCGCAAATGAAGGCAGTCCTTCCCTCCCCGTCCTTCGTCTGCATCCCGTCCGCGTCTTCATCACCCCCTCTCATCCTTTCCTCCCTTCTCCGTCCCCGCACTCCCAAGCCGATGCCTGCCCCTCCCCGCACATTGTCCCCGCCCGCCTGTTCCTTTCTCCATACCCACCCCCGCCCCGCATTCTGCGCTATAACCCCGCCTGCCCGCGCGTCTCATCGCCGGCTCTTTCCGCGTCCTAATTCCCGCATCCCCCCGCGTGCCATATTCCTTTCCATTCCTTTTTCCGTCTCGCCATCTCGTCATAGCGTCGCAGTTGACTAATGCATTTACAGCTTCGTCCCACTCCAATTTCCAAACTCCCCGGTCTGCCAGCGGCTCGTCGTGCCGCCTCGAGAGCTCGAGAGCGCACGTGCGTTTGTGAAGCTCGGGACATCAGATGTACGTTTTTCTCCGCTTGCGCGCTTATTTGTATTGCCTTTTTTTTGGGGGGGGAGAGGCGCGGGCTGGGACGACGGCGTCCGCCGCGCGATGATCGGGCACGGGTGGAGTGTATCCACAGCAGTGTGGTACAGCCGAAGACCTGCGTTGACGCGTCGCGGAGCGCGTGGAGGCGGGCGACGCGGCGTGCCGAGGGGGATGACGCGTGTGGACCCGCGGGATGAAATAAAGGTCATAAGCAGTCTAACACAGTCGCGTATGCGGTAACCAGTAGTATTGAGAAAATACAAGGGTTAGCACAGCCAATATGACTTTGCTTATTGCAAAGCCCCGAAGGAGAGGAGGACTACAGGGAAACTCCGAGTTCGTGTCGGAAAAAATCGAATTTTCCTTATAAGGGGCTGATGAGCCCTGATAGCCTTATAAGCCCCGATCAGCCCGTGTCAGGTCAAACGGGCAAGCATATCAGCCATGGTCAGGTATTATAAAAAGCAGCCAGAGCTCAATACATAAAAGAATATAATTTGGGCCTAGTATTGGTCGGCGCGGAGGGAACGTGTCGGGATCAACTGTGTCTACCAGAAAATGGAGATTTCCCTTGCCAACAACTGGGGCCCGCGTCAATAAAGCACCACGAATCACGTAGTCCATGAGCAGTAACGAATACTCCTTCGCCTCCTCGTGCACTTGACAACCGGCCCAGGCTGTTCCGGTTTCCATTTGTTCTGCCGAAATTCGTGAACCAGGGCAACATCGAATTGTCCGCTTGCTTTCCAGCGTGCAGCGCAAGAGGGCCGAGATCCGGGCAAACGACATCCCGGGAGAGTCGGAATTGAAAAGGACGCTGTCGTATCGCTCAGATCCGTGGAAAGATGGGTTGCAACGAACGATATCTTCAAGACCTCTCCAATCTTCGAACGATTGATAGGTAAGATGGGCGCATTTGAAGGGTTGGATCTGGGATAAGGTGAGACCCATCATAAACGAAAATCTATCCCGCCTGCCTGAATGCGCTGTTCGTAGCTCACACGATCATCCGGGAAATGCTCTGCGATGAAATCGCGCAGCATCAAATTGAAATTTTGAACCGTACAGCCGGCGGGCTTCAAGACTCCGAAAGCGTTGGAATTAACGATTCTGCCAGCGGCACCGAACCTCCAAGATGCAGAGGTAACTCTGCTGAATTTTGGGGTCGAATCCACGTCGCCCTCCTCACACTGCTGGTCGTGCTGGTCAATGGCCATTCGAATTCTTGCAATAGCCTCTTGCGTCTCATTGATTCGATTCATCTGTAATGTGTCGTAACAGTCCGATAGTTGAATCAGTCCCGATACACACCTGAGATGCAACATTTTTGAAATTGGTTTGATTATACGCTTCAGCCGCTTCTTGCTGGAAGCCCTCGCCGGGTCGAGTCGAGCCATGATTTGTGGTTCCTTTGCTGCGTATATCTTGCACAAGATGACTGGCTGCGTGCTGCTTGAAGAAATCGAAGTTCTTGCCATATTCTTTGGACACGCGCTAGGAATCCAAGTTGGACAAGAACAAAAAAATGAGATGTGAGCCGCACCGTGCACCAATGCTCGTAATCTTTGATAAATTCATTGAGCTGCGCCAGACGGCGCGCGGGCATGCAGTACATTCCTGCCATTAGCCGATAGCGCTGATAGGCGCGAATACAATGAACGAGTGGATTGTTCGACGGCAGTATCTGCACAATGCAGGGAAGGACCGACTGGCTGAAGTCTGATCAAACCGAACTGCGACAAAATATTGGGCGCGTACCTTCAGGATATCATAAAAAGTCTGACCGTCTGTGAAATGTATTGTTGTAACCTGATTGCAATGCTTAAGCCCCGGCCACCGTGAAAATTCGCGCATGCTATATCCCAGTAATTAGTTATCACAAGTATCAATACGCCAGAACAAAAACTGACTTTGTCGCAAACATCCCCTTGCCACCGAATCTTGTTTCCGAATGCTGAGGTCAGCCATGCGGATCTTCAGAGGAAGCAGCGCCACGGGAAAAGTGATGGGTTCCAGCGCGCCATCGAAGCCATGAAGGCCGAAGTATAGGCCCGAGACAAGGAGGCGGAGGACGAGCACGAGAGCCAGAGACAAGGCCCGCAGGACGATCAGGAAGCCGCCTCTGACGCGTGACGTCGACACGACTAATTGGTCTATATGTACTTGTTTGTCGGTACCCTTAGATTCCAGGGCCTTATCGGTCTCAAACTCTCGGGATTCGCTTTCCAGGTCCATTTCACAGAGATCTGCAGATAAGGGCATGTCAGTGCATCTCAGGGCATATAAGGCAAGAAAACGGCGGTATCTAGCAGACATATTTCCCACTTGCGTTAAGTCTCTGCTGGCAAAGTGGTTATTGCGTATGTTTTTATATTGTTTACCTTAGGTCGTGCGTTCGACTCTCAGTAGTACCCTTAATTCCTAACAGTTAGAACCTTGACTTAGAACTAACCTAGGATAGTGAAGCAAGTCAGCGGCCATTAGAGTTACCAATAACCCACCACATTGGCGAAATTACATTTTTTCCCTGCTTCCACCCCAACCCCTGATCAGGCGCATCAGGCTGATAAGCCTCCTCAGCCTGATCAGGTCTGTCAGCCTGATATGCCCTTTTCCGGTGATTTCCGCGCCTTATAAGTGCCGCCCCACCCTGACGGCCTGACTTGACCTGATATGCCCATGTCCGGGCTCATCAGGTGTTTTCGATTTTTCCGACACGGAAACGACTCCGGCAGTCAGTTGGACCTGACTAGTCTTCAAGTATGGTTCAATTCGCTCCGCCAACTCAAGATTTGGCCACGCGCTGCCGCGGAAGTTTGGACAGGTCCACAGAGAGGGCAAAGCGATTCACGAAGTTCAACCAAAACGCACGATGGGGCAGCTCCGTCTCCGTGAAGTCAAGGGAATGGAACAAAAAAATAAATCAATATTCTGAAACAACTCAGAACCTATGAATTTATGAGTGAGAAGGAGGTTAAAAGGGAGGGTAATCGTTGACTTGCGATATAGTCGGTAAAAGGTCCTGGTGTGAAATGCTAATTGACGCCCTTGAGCTCGTGGACTTTCCGGAGGAGATCGTACTGGGCCGTGGTCCATGAACGACCACAGGCATAGACTTTGAAGGCTACTTGGGGAAGGGAGAGCTGACCAGCGAGATCCTCTTCCAACTGTTCTTCTCCCGAGGGATCAAAAGACCAGTAATATCGTTGATCTGGGGGTAGAATCTCGATCCAAACCGTCCCATCCTCTTTGATACGAGTTGCTGGCGAGGATACAAACAGATATGGCATATTCGAAGGAGGATCCGTGTTCTGCTCAGGGTAGTGGAGTCGCATCGATAGGTAAATGTGATCGATAAGAAGCAGGTCGTCCAGCTTCACGCCGGTGGCTATCGGTTGTCAATTCGAGAAATACAAGGAGAGAATCAACAGACCAATCCCAGAGTCCAGGAGGCGAGGTGCCTGAGAGATCCAGGATTTCCTCGTGTACGGGGTATTATCTATGGCGCTGTCGCTGGAGAAATGCATATTGGTTCTGGATGCCGCCGGCACTACTATCCTGGTGCTGTGTGTCAGCGCAGTGCAGCGAACAAACCAGAAACATACCGTGTCCATTGCGTGTCCAGAGCAGTAATATAAATGGAGGTGCTCAGCCTGTAGTCCCTCCAAGGCCGAATGCGAGGTTCGACCTTTGAACGTTCTGAATCCGGGAAATAGACTTGGAAGTCCAAGAGGTCTCTACCGACAGTCGCAAGTTTCCCAAGGGGAATATGATCGTGGACGGAGAGCTCAATGCACCTATTTGAGGAAAAGGCCATCAGCATGGCATGGATATCGCACACGTCCATCCGTGAAAATAGCTGCTGTTCGATCTCTCTGGTGTTGGGCGTTACTGACATCTCCCACGGAATCAAATCCACCGATATGAGCCATGAAGGACTACTGTCTGATTGAAGTCGCAGATCATGGTAGCACAAACGACCTGTCGAGAGTCGTATTGAGGGGGTAAGATGAGTATAGGGGCGAGCGTAGAAGGGAGCACGCTTCCAAGGTGGTCAACGTTATAGCGTCGAGGTTGATTGATAGCTTACATCCTGATCCCGAGCCTGTTGCGTTCGGCTGAGTAGTACTCAAAGAGTGGAGAGCGGCACGCACCATTTGATATTCAATAAATTCTGAAGTTAAGGGTGATTCACGATGCAATTGCCGGAAATGGGTGATGGTTATCAGCTCTGTGGTGGTTGATGTAAATTGTGCTTGGTTACAAAGAGGGGAGTGCACGCTACCATCGTGATAGATGAGCGCGTTTACGCCACGCGACTCTGTGACACCAAATAGTTGAAGTACAAAGGGCAGCCTTATCGGGGTCTTCTCTTAAACCCCGCAGAATTTATAAATGGGTGGACGTACCGCCCTGATTGGCGCCTTTCAGCTTCATGTTTCCACTGGGGAGAGCAAAATCAGTCCAAATTAATCGTAGCGCAGAGGTTTATTACCTTCTCGAACTGGGATCCTTCATAGACAACCGCCGTCATGGGGTCCTGGCTGCCGAAGATGCGCGCGCGATAGACTTTACGGCTTCCCACGATAACCTTTCGCCGTACAAGGCGAGGTCCGCGCCGTTTGACCACACTAGAGATCAGCTCCTCCTCGTTGCCCATCTGCGTGAGGAGATTAAGATCCCCCAGTCGAATCGAACGGAAATCTGCCCGGCACGGTCAGCTTTGCAATCGTGTAAGATCTGAGCAGCTCGTACCAGATGGCCGTCGCTCCAAGACGTTGAAGTTACCGTCGGTGATAGTGATGTTGCTGCAGTGGTCAAACATTGCGCTCGATATGGGGGGGAAGGTGGGGGTGAAAAGACAAGAAACCTACAGGGCGGCGGTCCGCATTTGCTGTGCGTAAGAGTGGCAGAACTTAAGGAAATTTTTACAGCAAGAATGCAAGAAGAGGCAGCGCCCCGCGAGATCTATTCCGGACCAATTCAGAGCTGTGAAGATGGCTTGCGAAGGAAATAAAACGCCGCGTGCTGAAGATGCTGTAGCCCGTGGCTTCGTATGAACAGCAGATAAGGAACCGCGGTAGTTTGGGCAGCAAAACCACTGCAATGAAGCACAGACTTTGGGTGAAATATCACACGTAGCTCTTCCAGAACTAGTGTGGCTTTCTACGAAGCGGGTGAGAGGAGGCCTTGAGCTGCGAGCATTGCTTGATCTGAGGAGCTTCAGATCATATTGCAGTGCTCTCCACAACTGAGACACAGAGCTGTAGTCCTGCCATCCAACTTTAAGACTGCATCGAAGGGTGTACGTCATCGAGGCCGAATCAAACTCCGCCCGGGATCAGCCGGCCGGCGGTCCTCGGCATGGTTCGGTTCAAGCTCAAGTTGGGCTGTGCAAGCAGTTGACGGGAAGGAAATCCAGCTGCCCCGCTGCGTACGGGTTCGGCCGTTCCCGTTCGGATTTTCCCGCCGCCTATCGCGCTGCCTGGAACCCCCTGTCCGACGGGTCGGCCGAACCCCCCGCAAACCCCCACAACTCCTAGCCTACTTCCCCATACCGGTGAGCCAATAACTTAAATTATCTGATTATAACAGATAATTATATCTATTGGCTCCCTTGTCCTCCCCTCTCGTAAATCCGCCTACTAAATGACCACCTACCTTGTTAGGGTGTGTGGGCGCGGACCGTCTGCTACCAGGCTTCCCTTGAACTTGAACTTGAACTTGAGTTCTATTTGTAGCTGTACCTGGCCGTAAGAGCTACGCAGCTGTACATACTAGTGTAACTAGTATGAGGGTACTCGACAATAACTGTAAGTGGGTTTGTACGGTGTCGTATGTGTACGTGAGAGAGAGCAAAGTAAAAGGAGAGAACGGATGGGGAAACATCAGTCGCGTAGTAACATCGAGGGATTGGGTGGGGGGGCGAACGGGAGTGGCATGTAAGCTGAAATGGGTATGTTGTGACGGGTATTATATGTAAGTAAAGTAGTATGAAAAGGAGATAAGACGAGAGGTGATAGGGAAAAGAGAGGGAACTCAGCAGAAGCAACGGGACTTGGTGACAAAGACGACGAGGGGTTTTAAGAGTTTTGGGTAATTCAAAAAGTTGCGGACACTAACGGCGCCGAGTATGCCTGCCGCGTATGATGCGAGTCGAAGCGGTGGGCGCAGATGCTCCCAGGCCGGGCAGTGCAGCAGGAAGTGAGCGCGAGACTCCTTCGCGGCACCGCACGCATCACAGGTTGCGGAAGGGGATAGGCAGCAGCGAAAGCGATGGGCGTTCAGCGATGAAAAGTCGGTGCGAAGCTGGGATAATATGGAGATATCGCTGCGGGAGGCAGATGACGTGTACGGTGAACGGAGGATAAGCGAGGGCGAAGTATCGTCGATTTCGCGGAGACCACGGCCCGGCGTAGCAACTTTCCACATGGCCTGCCAACGGTCGAGGATGAGGGTGTGGATGGCACGCTTGCAGGTAGTCAGGGAGATGGGTATCGAGGGAGACGGGGAAAGGAGGGTAGCAGCCTTCGCTGCGTCGTCTGCGAGTTCATTGCCCGTGGTGCCGATATGCGCAGGCGTCCAGAGGTTGATAATCCGCAGTCCAGGAAGCTTCTCCATCGCCGAGCGGACAAGGATGTCGTATTGGATTCCCATATATAGCAGCTCAAGTTGAAAGACAAGAAAGAAAAGAAACAGACACTAGGCAACACCATTCCCTGACCTCGAGTCGAACGAGGAATTCCGGCAGACAATGGCAATTCCACCTTGCTACAGTGTGTAGGAGCGGTCCGTTCGCCACGAGGCTCTCCTCACTGTGGCCGTGATGGTTCATTTATATGGCAGTTCAATCCGGCGTTGAAATACAAAAGTATTCTGCGCAGTTATGCATAGCCTGGCTTCGAGTCAAACGAGGAGTTCCTGCAGACACGGACACCGTAAATTTCCACTGTGTGGTCGCAGACCGTCCGCCTAGGCTTGCGTATCCCAGTATCGAGGCATGCTTTATCTACCATCTACGTAGATAAAAAAGGAAGCAGTCGAAACCATAGCCTAGCCCCGAGTCGAACCAGGAAATTGAATTGCCACAGAAAAATTCAACGCTTATTTCGCACAGGATGTCCGTCTGCCACCAGGCTTATTCTCCCCAGTCTGGACTCACAATTCATGTACGTGTTCAAGTCGCGTGACCGCGCGTAACCCCGGGCCAATCCCGGTCCGGATTCCATTATCTGATCATCATCTCCCTCTCACCACAAACATCCAAGATGCCCGCCCCCACCGAGCTGCTGAGCTATATCGACGCACACCGCCTTCATCGCGCGGCTCGCCGAGGCCGTCGCGATCCCGTCTATCTCCGGCGGCCCCGTCTTCCGGCCCTCCGTGCTCCAGATGCCCGAGTGGCTCGACACGCAGCTGCAAGCCGTGGCGCCACCAGAAGCGCGTCGAGCTCCGCATGCACTTCTTGGACGGGCAGGCGCTCCCGCTCCCCAACGCTATCCTCGGCCGCAGTAAGACCGTCCGCTCTACGGGCACTTCGAAGTCCAGCCCGCCGCGCTGGGCGACAGGTGGGATTTGCAAGCACGGCGATTGTGTTCAGTGCTGACAAGCGTAAGGTGTGTTCTTCTCTCTATCTCTACTCTTTCTCCTTTTCCTTCGTCCCTCGCGTCTGCTTTTCCTGCCCGCGCCGCCTTATTTGTCTCATTGCACCCCTCCTTCCTCCACGCTTCCGCAGCGCGTGTGTGCGCGTCCTGCTATCCGTACAGCGTCGACTGTATACGGCGCATCTCCCTACACCCACCGTCCGCCGTATGCCCCGCGCTGCTTCCACTCAATCGTCCTTCCTTCTCCCCAAAACCCTCTTCTTTCACTTCCTCCTCCGCCAACTCGCTAACGCTCCCTCCCAGATTCAAGTCCTCATGCGGCGCATGCGCCTCCCCTCGCTCTCCCTACACGGCATCGAGTGTACGTTCGCGGGCCCGGGTGCGCGAAGACGGTGATTCCAGCGAAGGTGTGGGGAAACCTTGGTATTCGGTGCGTTCCCGTCTATCGATTTTATTTCTTGTTATGTTCCTCCCCGCGTTCCCTTACATCGATCCACACCGCACCCCATCCATCTCCTTTCCCATGCACGTCCTCTTCACCCTTGCACGTCGTCCGCACCTTGCTCCGCTGTGTCTCCACACATCCCACACCATCGCCGTCGTGCCCTTCTATTCCCTCTGCATCCCGCCCGTCCATGCTCTTCCCTCTATTCGCGTCGTGCCCCTTCGTCTCCCCATTGGTCGTTCCACCCATCCCCGTCCCCGTGTCCTCGCCCAATCTTCCCGATCTCCCGTTATTCCCATCCTTATCATCCTCCGCGTCCGCCTTGTGCCACGTCCGACGTACGCGCCGCAAATGAAGGCAGTCCTTCCCTCCCCGTCCTTCGTCCGCATCCCGTCCGCCTCTTCATCACCCCCTCTCGTCCTTTCCTGGCTTCTCCGTCCCCGCCCTCCCAAGCCGATGCCTGCCCCTCCCCGCACATTGTCCCCGCCCGCCTGTTCCCTTCTCCGCACCCACCCCCGCCCCGCATTCTGCGCTATAACCCCGCCTGCCCGCGCGTCTCATCGCCGGCTCTTTCCGCGTCCCACTTCCCGCATCCCCCCGCATGCCGCATTCCTTTCCATTCCTTTTTCCATCTCGCCATCTCGTCATAGCGTCGCAGCTGACTAATGCATTTACAGCCTCGTCCCACTCCAATTTCCAAACTCCCCGGTCTGCCAGCGGCTCGTCGTGCCGCCTCGAGAGCTCGAGAGCGTGCGTGCGTTTGTGAAGCTCGGGCCATCAGATGTACGTTTTTCTCCGCTTGCGCGCTTATTTGTATTGCCTTTTTGAGGGGGTGGAGAGGCGCGGGCTGGGACGAGGGTGTCCGCCGTGCGATGATCGGGCGCGGGTGGAGTGTATCCGCAGTGTGGTACAGCCGAAGACCTGCGTTGACGCGTCGCGGAGCGCGTGGAGGCGGGCGACGCGGTGTGCGCGAGGGGGATGACGCGTGTGGACCCGCGGGATGAAATAAAGGCCATAAACAGTCTAACACAGTCGCGTATGCGGTAACCAGTAGTATTCAGAAAATTACAAGGGTTAGCACAGCCAATATGACTTTGCTTATTGGCAAAGCCCCGAAGGAAAGGGGAGACTACAGGTAAACTCGAGTTCGGAAACGACTCCGACAGTCAGTTGGACCTGACTAGTCTTCAAGTATGATTCAATTCGCTCCGCCAACTCAAGATTTGGCCACGCGCTGCCGCGGAAGTTTGGACAGGTCCACAGAGAGGGCAACGCGATTCACGAAGTTCAACCAAAACGCACGACGGGGCAGTCTCCTACCCAACCGAGCTTTCGAGGTTCATCAATCTCAGTAGTGGTATTTTAGGTTAATTCTGAGAAACTGGCCCATGGGAAAATTCGGCCCGGTGTGATGTGATGAATGATGTGACTCAAGTTGGGGATGAACCTCTCCACGGCGGCTGGCATAAAACATTGGTAAACAGCATAGCCACAATTTCCGGCAACTTCCGAAAGTCGTCTCTAAAATGTCTCTTTGGCTCTGTCTTATGGAATAAAAATACTCTGGGCCCTCTAGGTCTCTCCTACTGCTCACCCCAACAGCTGGAGCCCATTTCTGATTTTTACTGGGGACACAATCCAAGGTATTCCCGAAAACAGACACTTTCACCGGGTGTTTGGTGTACTTGCTACTCATATTCGCGTCTCAGAGCACAAAACTTTTTCAGGGAGCTCTGAAGAGATATAAAAGAAGGTGGGACCTCGAAATACATTTTATTTTGGATCATTGAGTCCTCCCCCTGAATTCCTACTGAATTTCGGGAAGTTGTGGCTATGCTGTTTACCAATGTTTTATGCCAGCCGCCGTGGAGAGGTTCATCCCCCAAGTTAGGTCACATATCAGTGACATCACCGTGGCATCATATCTTTCCGGTAAGCCATTTTCTGTATCCAATAAAAATACCGCTACTGAGACTGATGAACCTCGAAACCGCGGTTGGGTAGGAGACTGACGGCAGCGTAGCTCCGTCTCCCCGAAGTCAAGGGAACGGAACAAAGCAATACGATTGATATTCTGAAAATAACTCTACGATGACAGGACCTAGGGATTTATAGGTGAGACCGAGGTTGAGAGGGAGGGTAATCGTTGACTTGCGGTATAGTCGGAAACATGTCCCGGCTTGTGAAGTGCTAATTGACACCCTTGAGCTCGTGGAATTTCCGGAGGAGCTCGTATTGGACCGTGGTCCATGAATAACCATAGGCTTCGACTGTGAAGGTTACTTCAGGAAGGGAGAGCTGGGAAGCGAGATCCTCTCCCAACTGTTCTTATCCCGAGGAATCGAAAGACCAGTAATATCGTTGATCTGGGGGTTGAATGTTGATCCAACCGGTCCCATCTTCTTCGGCACAAGCTACGAGCGAGGATACGAAGAGATAGGGCAGATTCGATGCAGAATCTGTGCTCTGCGCAGGGTAGTGCAGTCGCATCGATAGGTCAACGTTATAGATAAGAAGCAGGTCGTCCAGCTTCACGCCGGTGGCTATCGGTTGTCAATTCGAGAAACACATGCAGAGAATCAACACACCAATCCCAGATTCGAGTAGGCGAGGAGGTTGAGAGATCCAGGATTCCTTCATGTACCGGCTACCAGGTATCAAGCTATAGCTGACAAAATTCAAGTCTTTTTCGGATCCCGCCGGCACTGCTGTGTGTCAGCGCAGTGCAGCGAACGAACCAGAACATACCGTGTCCATTGCATGTCCAGAGCAGTAATATCAGTTCCAATGGGGGTGCTGTAAGCCCTCCAAGGATGAACACTGAGTTCAAACTTTGAACATTCTGAATCCGGGAAATGGACTTGGAAATCCAAGAGGTCTCCGTCGACAGTGGCCAGCTTTCCAAAGGGAATACAATTGTGACCGGAGAACTCGATGGAACGGGTAATTGAGTGATGGAAAAATAAAATGGCAAAGAGATCGCACACATCCATCCGTGAAATTAGCTGCTGTTCGATGTCTCGGGTGCCGGGTGTTACAGAAATTTCCCACGGAATCAAATCCGTCGATATGAGCAACCAAGGCCAACCGTCCGACTAACGTCCCAGATCATGGTAGCACAGACGACCCGTCGAGACCCGCACCGAGACCGCGAACCCTTGGTATTTGATGTACGACCAAGCACGCTAGAAATGTGGACAAATTTCGTATAGTCCAATTTGAATGAGAGCTTGCATCAGCATCCCGCGCCTTTCGGATTCGACTTAGTACTCCTCAAAGTTCAGACAAAATACACACCATCTGATATTCAATATATTCTGAAATTAAGGGTGATCCACGATACAATTGCCGGAATTGGCTGACGCTTATTGACTCTGGGGTGGGTGATATAAATCACTTGGTTGGATAGAGGACAGTGCATGATACCATCATGATAGATGAGCGCGTTTACACAACGCGACTCGGTGATACCGAATAGCTGAGGAAAAAGGGAGACCTGACGGAGATTTCAGCTTTACAATCATGCGGCCGAATTTGTAAACAGTGGACGTACCGCAGTGATTGGCGCCTTTTGACGTCAGCCTTCGACTAGCAAGGACAAAAAATCAGTCCAAGCTCATCAATCTCGAACTGCGATCCTTCGTAGACAACCGCCGTCATGACATCTTGGTTGCAGAAGATCCGGGCGCGATAGACGTTGCGGATTCCGATGATGACCTTTCGCCGTACAAGAGCAGGTCCGCGCCGTTCGATCACGTCGGAGGTCCGCGCCTCTTCGTTGCCGATCTGCCTGAGGAGATTGAGGTCCCCCAGTCGAATGGAGCGGAAATCTCCTCGGCGTGTCAGTCAGCACTATAATCAGTGTAAGATCTGAACAGATCGCACCCGATGGCGGTGAGCGAGGTCGCTCCCAGACGTTGAAGGTCCCGCCGGCGATGGTGAAGTTGTTGCAGTGGTGGAACATTGTGCTGGATATGGGGGAGAAGGTGGGGGTGAAAAGACAAGGAACCCACAGGGCGGTGTTTCGACGGGTGCACATTTACTGTGCGTGAGACTAGTAGAAGGACATCTTTGACAACGAAGACGGCTTGTGAAGGAAGTAAAACACCGCGTGTCGAACAATGCTGTGGCTCGTGGCTTCGTCTGAACAGCATTGGATATGAATAAGGAACCGCAATCACTGCATTCAGGCCCTGGGTAGCCCAGAGACGTGGGAGCGACCTAGCTGAGAGCTAGCCGAAGTGTGCCGGCGAGGCACGTGGAGCCGGCTCCACATGTGTGACTAGTTGTGGCGAGGCCGTGGTGATGTTTGGGTGATGCGCAAAGTTTAAAAGAGATGGAAGAACTTAACTGAAAAGGATGCGGGAGACAGGACACTTAGGTTTCAACTTATTTGGGTTGAGATGAGTGCAAGTAACTAAACAGAGCAAGGGATGAGATCGCCTCATGCGAAGGCATCGAGGTGGTCCTAGCGGCCCTAGCCACCTCCACCAGCCCAGTCTAGCCGGGCATCACAGGCCTCGACAAAAATAGACCGGACAGTGTCTAGGCGACCGTCACTGGGCTGTGCTAGCCACATGGCAACACATAGCCACACCTCGACGGACGGCACAACTAGACAATGATTGATCTACGATGGTGCTGAATGCAGTGAATAGTTTGGACAACAGAACCAATGCAGTAGAGCACAGAGTTGATGAAATACTACATGTATCTCTTCAACATCTAGCGTTCCTGCAGCGAGGCTTCTACGGTGCGGGTGAGGAGGTCTGTGCGGCTGTCGGTGTGTGCGATCTTCTTTGGATCTTCTAGCCTCCGGTGGGACGAGCATAGTGCAGTGCCAGAAAGACACAGAGCTATAGCACTGCCATTTCGCAACTTTAAGAGTAATAATAAGACTGCGTCCACTTGGCCCGGCCGTCAGTGAAGTTGCAGGTGAAGAAGGGTGTGCGTCATCGAAGCCGAATGAAACTCCGCCCGGGATACCCCGGCCGGCGGTGCTCGGCATGGAGCTCAAGTTGAAAGCTTCCAAATGCATCGCTCTAAGAATAGAGCAACAACTTTTACCATTTTCCGCGAGGTTTTGACTGTTTGGTAGATTAATCTTCGTTGGTACTCCCAAAAAGGCAATTGTCAGGGTACCTGGGCACTCGACAAAATGCATGATTGGCAGGCTTGTCTCTGGGCTTAGAATTAATAATAGTGTACAGGGAGCCTGTATGGTCTATTATGAACATTAAAATGCTACATGGGACGTACACAAATGGTAGAATAGAGTGAGCATGAGGAGCCTTGCGCCCAGGTGAGTGAATACCGTCAATCAAACGAGTTCCGCGCAGGACTGAGAGGAGCTGGTTGGACAAAAGTAGCTCCAGAACACTTTACAGGAAGTAGATAAATGTACCTGAACTGGTCGCAGCACTACTGGGTGTCGTTGTTGAGAACCCGACATTTGGGTTGTCAATATGATGAAATCGGTGTTTTGCTGTAAGCGACACCGGTGCAAAGGAGGTAAAATCGATAAAATATCGCAATACCCGTCAAAGTGAGGTATCAACCCCTCTAAAGCTTCTTCGAACACCGCAGAGTGGTAGCATTGCCCAACGAACCGGTGCGAGGCTCGCAAAATCGGACATATACGAGTGATTTTACGCTGACAGTGGAAGTTCTGGGCTGAATAGTGAGTGTAAAAGTTACTGCGGTGCTGAGATGCGCATATCAGGAGAAAGCCAGGCATCGAGAGTGTCGAATGAGCACTCAAAGTCGTGAATCGGGGAAGAACTGGTAAAGTTCTTGAGTGTCCTTGTTGTGGGCGACGGATCAAAATCAAGAAAATCACGAGATCGGTGTCTGGACCGCTCATCAACAGCGCGTCACTCTGGATGACCTCCTCGAAACTTGGTACAAGCCGAGTTATGAGGTCCCTCTACATCCTCCAGGTATAAAATTTTGGATCCGATAACATTTTTCACTGTTATATACCAAGTGGCCAGGTTCCTGGTCTGCCCAGCTTCAAGTTTCGCGCAAGTAGTAAATCCAAAAAATCGGCATGGCAGAACTACAGCCCGACCCCGAGTCAAACGGGGAGTCCTACGGAGGCTTATGAGACGTACCAGAGGGGACCGTCTGCTACCGGAATCACTGGAATCGATGGTTGATTTATGCGGCAGTTCAGCGAATGATGAAAGTAGAACAAATGCGGAAGAGCAGTATAGTCTGGCCCCAAGTCAACGGGGACCTCCCACAGGGCGAGTATTCTCTCTCAACCGTCATATTAAATGTGGGCGCGGACCGTCCGCTACCAGGCTTTACTTTCCTCGTATCAAGTCCTGCTTCATGCGCAAATTTGGTTGAATTAATTTGGTGTCGTCAAGCGCCGAGTCCAAGTACCCGACTTGAAGGAAGCGAAGGCGCGACTGAATCAAACTTTAATTGGGATCATTTAATGTGCGTTGAAGTTTGAAACCATTGAACTGCGAGCGTAATATAAAGATCCACAGAGTGAATGTCTCGTTCTTTGTGCAGATATTAAATATGGGGCGCGGACCCTCAGCCACCAGGCTGTCCCTACTCTCTTATTTCCCTCGGCTGCATGAACGAGTCAGCAAAGCGGGACACTACAGTCAGAGGAAATAATGCAAGCCCAAGGTGTCCGCCGGGAGAACCGTGTCCTTTCACGCTTGAGATCATCCTGCTCCGTCGTAATTTTAAAAAGGTGGAGTTCCCAGCTTTTCCAGTCCAGTGAAACGGTCCTTAGTGAATGAAAAATGAATGTCTGTTCAAGCACTAAGTAGCCTGGCCCCGAGTCGAACAAGGAGCTCCTACAGTGAGTGGGCTCGCCCGTTCAAATTGTGTAGGGGCGGACCATCCGCTACCAGGCTTGAATATGTATGGTGGTGAGATGTCCTTTATCTACGAGTCCAACTCGGTGCTGAAAAAAAAAGTCCAATCGCAAGGGACCCTAGTCTGACTCCGAGTCGAACGAGAAATTCCCACAGCAGAAAGGCTGGGGTTTTAGGCGCGGACCGTCCGCTACCAGGCCTTTGCTTTGGCAGCGATGGTCGATTTATGTGCCAGTCCAACGCGAAATCAAACATAACTCATCTCGACAAGCAGATAACCTGGCCTCGAGTCGAACGAGGAGCTTCCGCAGACGGTTTCCGAATTCTGTAAATAGGGTGGGCGCGGACGATTTTTCGCGACTCGCGTTCAAGTCGCGTGACCGCGCTAGCCGGAGTCCCAATCGGGCACCGCTTATTAATATCTGATCTCTCTCTCTACCACCGACGACGGTGCCACAGAGCAACAACTAGTACTGGCTCAACACGCGCACGCCGGCGGTCACCTACGGCCTGGTGTATTTCAAGCTCAACGTCTCCGTCCCGGGGCGCGATCTGCACACTCTGGACTCTGGTGCGTGTCTGTCATTTGCATAGCTGACACTCGCGCAGCTGTTGCGCAGCTGGACGTCTTTGGCCGCACGGTGTACGAGGCCATGACGGACTCAGCGCCCTCAAGGCCCGCCTCGATTCCGTGGACAGCATTAATGTTCTCGATGACATGCGGACGCCGAGGCGCGCGATGTACAACAAGTGGATTATCGCATTGCGGACGTGGAGAGCGCCGTGGGGGCCGCTCGCGTTGACGTTGAGGTGTGTTCTTCTGTCTGTCTTATTTCTCTTCCTTTGTTCCTGCTTGTCGTTCCGCGCCCGCATAGTTCTTCGCGTTCGCCCTCCTTCCCAAGGCCATGTACACTGATCCCTGCGGTGCGGGTGCGCGCGTCCTCCCCCTTCAACGTTACACGCCTCCTTCGTCGCACCCGCACCTTCCCATTCCACCGTCGCGCCTGTCTGCTCATATCTCCGTTCCTCGTCTTTTTGTGTTTCGCCAGCTACGTTGCCGCTCACTAACCCTCCCAGATCCCAGTTTTATGCGCCGCATGCGCCTACCCTCGCTCTCCCTGCACGCCATCGGCGCGTTCGCAGTCCCGGGCGCCAAGAGGATCATCGATTCATCCCGGCGAAGGTCGGGTGAAGTTCAGCATTCAGTAAGTTTTCTGTTCGTATTTGATACTGTACCCTCGATTCGAACCCCGCGCTCCCCCTTGTCTGCCCCGGCACCCCATTTCTCGCGTCCTTCTGTTCGTACCCGGCTCCATACCGTGTACTGCATTCGCGCCCTACTTTCTCCCTTCCCTCGTTCCCATCCCTGCTTTGCTGTCCTCCATCGTTCTCCATTTTCATCCACTGCCCGGTTCCTCCTTATCGGCGCACCTCCCTCCTCCCTGCATTACGCCTTGTCGCTCCTCCACGTGTCCTCGCCCCGGTCTTCCACCCCCTTCGTCTTTCCGTTGGGAGGCGCACGCCGGTCTCCGTCCTCCGTCCGTCCTCGTGCCGCCTCCCACCGTGTCTAAACTCGCCCCGTCCGTCCCAACCTTCAATCCTCCATCCCCCCGTCCCTCTCGCGTAGCACGCGCGACCCTCTCGATCCCCGTGCCCCGCGCCTCCGCTGCTCGTTGCCGGATGCACCCTCCATACACGCGTGTCGCAATCCCCATCCCATCACACCCCTTCTCTCGTGCTAATTCCTGTACTCCCTCTCCGCCGGGTGTATTTTCAAACCCGTTTCGCCCTGACACATACACTCTCTTTTCATCTTCCCCTTGCGTACTCTTTCTCTGCGTTCGCTGACGACTTCACAGCCTCGTCCCTGCAAGCCCTCGCGGTCTTTCAGCCGCTCGCCATGCGCCGCCTCGAGCGGCGTTAGCAAAGCTCGGAGTAGGAACTCGATGTACGTCTTTCTTCTATTCTAATAAGTCTTCCTGCTGTTGCTTCTTGTTTTTGTGGGTGTGAGTTTGGGGTGTGCGCATCCGGGGCGGGGAGCTCGTGGACGTATGTGGTGATGCGTGAGATGCCCGAGAGATTCCGCGCTCGTGGAGGGTGCATCCGCGTACCCCGGTCGTACACCGGGCCCCCGCGCTGGTCTCTCAGCGCGGCGCACGTACGCGATGTTAAAGGTCGTGCGCGTTCGGAGAGCTGCTACCTGCGCACCACGGCGGCTTTCCTGCTGTGGACTTGTAGTCAAATCTCGCCTCGAGTGTGGAGTCCGCGCAGTTACGACACGGCTGCGAAATTGACAACACGGGTTAACTGAGGTGGGCGTGGGGCGTCTCTCACCGCGGACGGGGGATCGGCTCAGGTTTTTTTTACTCTATGCTGCTCGCACAAATGCATGTTCCACGGAGGTCTGCTTGATTGTCCTCAAGGTTTGTTGAGAGTGTTCCAAATGTGCGTACTATTTTCCACCACTTAGTTGGCCACTTAAGCATTTGTTCATCTCCCATTGTCGTTTAAATGGGTCAATCGAAGCACAACTACATCAGAGCGAAGGCATGCATCCTAGCAAGAGTTGAAGACCCCAAGTCCTCAAATATGCCAGCATTTGAGTTCACAGTGAATTTATTTTGAGCGGCAGTGTAACATGGCCAAATAACAGGCTAGTTGGCCACCCCGCTAACTTATGGGCTGAGCTCTCAAATGGTGGCCACATTACTCTAGATCATAGAGGTAGGTCATCTCGACTACTTCACATAGTTTTGGTGCATATGTGAGGCATACAAAGTGTCAGAAAATCTGCTTCCAACTGATGGGGAACTCCAAAATTGGGGTGGTGAAATGAACCAGTGTCCTACAAGTAGAAAAAAAGCCAAGATGAGCCAAATTAAGATCCATACTACTTAATGGGAAGTATTGAGATGTACTTGAATGCCTAACTGCATTCTAAGATGCTGGTAGCTCCTCCAAAAAATCTGACTATTAGCGAGACCAAAATTGGGTGATTTGAGATAATGGCCTGCAGAGCGATCAGAGTTGGATCAATAAAATCCAGAAATACCTCTCAAAAGGATGCATTGGATAGTTAGAAGTATTGTGTAAGAATTCAGATCAATAGCGTGACAGTGTCATGTACCCGACGTGGCCAGTATGGCTGACTCAAAAAAGGAAGTGGTCCTTTCCCGAGTGTGTCAAGACAGGTAGTCCAGCCCATTGCCATCCAGTGGCATTAATGAGAGAAGCCCAGCATCGAGGGATCAGAATGAGCCCCAAAGTTTGTGGATCGACGAAGAAATGGTGAAGAAATGGCAAGAGCAAGTGAGGTGAGCGGCCCGACGGCAAGAAATTGATGTCCCCACGCTTCGGATCCCGATCCGCGATGTCGTAGCTTTCAATCAATCCATCACTTTCGGCTGAAATTTGGTCTGGACATTCGTGGGAGGTCGTACTCTGTTTGTACATTATGCCCAGTCATAATTACCAAGCTCTGGCTATCTAGCTCTCAAGTGGCCAACTAGGTAGGGTGGCCAACTAGGTGGTTGAAAATAGTACATACTGCAGTTCCATGATGCCTCAAGAATCTGGTTGGTCAAATATAAGGAGAAAGCCCAATGAATTCAATTGATATAGTATATACGGCTACCGATTGTGTATGTACATCTGTGAATGGCGTTGAGGAGGTATATTGCTATGATTTTTTGTCCACACTCACAGAATCAACAAAAGATGTGTGTTCAAACGCTGTAGTTGACACCCTTTGCTTCGTGAAATTGTCGGAGAGGATCATACTGGTTTGTAGTCCAGCAGTAGCCCGCGAAGATGATTTGATGATTTTAAAGAGGACTTGTGGAAAGGACAGTTGGGCAGCGACATCTTCCAACCATTGCCCTCCCAATGGGTCAAATGACCAGTAATAGCGCTGATGTAGGGGTTTGATGTCGATCCACACCGTCCCATCCTCTTCGATAAGAACTGTGGGCGAAGATACAAAGGGATATGGCAGATTTGAGGGAGGATCATTACTGTGTTCAGGGTAGTGAAGCTGCATCAATAGGTGAATGCTATCGTTAATAAGCAGGTCGTCCAGCTTAACGCCGGTAGCTATTGGTTGTCAATTGGAGAAAGACAACGAGAGAATCAACAAACCTATTCTACATTCCAGAAGGCAAAGCGCCTGAGAGATCCAGTATTCCTGTATGTATCTGGACCACTCTATGCAGTTGGAGCTGCAAAAAGTCAGATCCATTTCGGATGAAGCTGGCACTACTATGCTGGAGCATGTATGTCAGCGCCGCAGGGCAAAGTACAATAAAGCAAGGAATACCGTGTCCATCGAGTCTCCACGGCAGTGATATTTTCCCTGAGGGCAAGTTGAGTGATCTCTTCACAATCCCAGGGAAACAGGTGGATTCGGAGCATTGAAAGTTCTAGATCCGAGCATTGGACTTGGAAATCCAGGAGGTCGCCTCCGATGGTCGCAAGTTTGCCAAAGGGAGCACGATCATGGACGGAGAGCTCAATATTGTCAGCGAAAGAGCAGGACTCAAAATTTTGGAGGTGAATTTGGTATGTGGGGCAGGGCCAAGTGCCGTCGGTGTGCATCTTTTCATTCTTCCTTCGTTCTTTCTTTTGTCCTCCCTTGTGTTCATTCCGTGCACACACTCGTTCACTCGCCCTCGCCCTCCATCTCCCCCGCTCTCTCCCTTTCCTCTCCCTTCCTCTCCCTTCCTTCCCCTGCAGTCCCGCGTCCCCTCTCACCTCTCACAAAGCGAGTCGTTACGACGTTGATCACATTCCGATCCGTAGCTCGGAATTCGTACAGACCATTCTAAACACGCGCGCGATGTCTGTGAAGAGAGAGGCTGAGGGGTGGGCATATGATATGGTATGTTCTTTTAGTTTAAATTGTCGGTGTGTTTGCGGGTTGCCTGCGCCGCGAGTATCTTACCCTTCACGTGCCCCGAGCATTCCACACGCCTGCGGTTAGCCACGGAGGCCGTGCGGGTGAGGCACCGCAGGCACTCTTTGTTGTTGCAGCGCAGGCCAGGCGATCTAATTCCTGTGCCTGTGTTGCTTCTTTACACTGTGTTGTGTTGCATTTTTTCTGGTGTCTTTTCTTTTCCCCCAACTCTTTGCTTTCTGGTGTGATGCCGCTTTCACTCGTGCACTTCATTTCCACTTTGCCCCTGCGCTCCTCAATCTCCCTCGCCCTCTCCCCTCAAGCTCAGGCCAACAAAGCATATCGCACATCGCGCGCCGCGCCTCATGCAGCTTGTGGAAGAGAATCCGGACGGCGCCACAGAGGTGATTTGGGCGGTATCGGATTCGGTTGGGGGTGCCGGTGCCGGTGGGGATGGGGATGAGGGGTGCAAGCACGGGCAAGCGAGGGAGTAAGTTGTAGCTTTAGCATTTCAGTTTGGCACATGCTGGGGACTCAGACTTGAATCGGGCATGGTGGAGGCAGTGCTTGCTTGGTGCCAGAAAAATCCCGCATGTTTGGAATTTGTGCGCTGAGCAAGTCAACTCCCTTCGACTCGGAGACGGAACCAGATTATTGTTACAGGTCACTCCCTTACCGCCCGAGGGCGAGCTGCTTGTTTTCTCTGCATCCTTAATTTTCCTCAGAACCGTCTGAACCTCCAACTGGGAGTCTCCCGAGCAACATAATCGCAACAGAGATTTTGGCCCAGGAGTCCGAGTCTCTGAAAGCTGCGTAACAAACATACTGATCTCTGACAGGGTTTGAAGTCGGAATCGTAACGCAACTACATGTAACTTTGTCGGAATCAACTCGGATTGATAGCGGCTATCCACCTCATAATAATGGATTAAGATGTAGCAGAAGTTTTCAATTTTCGGCCCACAAAATATGATGGATTGCACAGCACAGCAATTGCCTTATAACCGACCCTTGACAGTGCAAACTCAAGCTATTTGCCGCCATTTCCGAGCCCAGCAATGGGCAAAATAAAAAATAAAAAAGTGTTTCCGAGACCGCCCATTGCATCAAGAAATCTGGTGCCATTTGCATTCTTTGAATCGTTTCACGGCTAAAAAAAATGAGACTAAACATCGCCCTAAAAGTGAAAGGTAAACAGATTGGTTGCATTTGACCATAACTCCGTCTTTGCGCCAGTCTCCACCTCGTCCTCCGAATCCAACACTGCACCCATTTCTCGCAGAAGATGAACTGCGAACGAACATTTTCGCGTTTGGCCCTGTCAGCACCGCTATATCCTTCACGGCGAGCTTTAACGCGGGATTTCCGTGCCTCCTCACATCAGCGCCGCGCTGAAACAAGAGGCGCACGATCTCGAGGTATCCATCAACCCTGTGTGGGTAAAGGAATGAGGCGGCGGCACCCAATGGGGTTTCATAGTCTCCGGCTGGCAAGTTTATATTGGCACCGCTATCAACAGCAAGCAAACATTGACAGCCATGCTGACATTATGATCTGGATGGGCAGGCAATTTAACCATTACACCACATAGCCGATAAAGAAAGGGAGGTAACAAAACATGATTGGACAGAGGAAAGGGATGCCGAGCAAGGAGGACATATACTGAACCAAGATATCTGGGCACCGCCCGAGTGCACAAATCCAGACAGTGAGCATGAGAAACATGAACCGAGCACAGGGAACAGGTTACCAAGCAGGAAGAAGGAGCATTTAGGGATAGACCGAGTGGATATTACAAAGTTTGGATGAGTAGGCACTGAGCAGAGAAAGAGCCGAGCAGGAAGGGCTGCGGAAGGGCGTGGGGGGGGGGGGGGGGAAGTAGTGCAAGGACAGGCGGTGTTATCCGGGTCGGTGGGGAGAAGAGCCAGCTGCGGAATATGGGCAGTATAAATACAGCCTGTATGCTGATAGAAAATCATCTCAGTTTTGGACCCACGTCCTCTAAAGCTGTAAAAAGCTCTAAAGTACAGCTTGGTCTCACCCAAACAAACTGTTATCACTGGAAAACACTCTCTTGCTCCTCAGAGACACATCCCTTCCTACTCCGAGCCATCTGTCAGCAGGGCCAGGTTATCTTCAAAGCCCAGCTCTACACTTCCCTATCTGATCCAACTCTCTTTCTCACTAAAAGAGGGTAGTTGAAAAACCCTCACACAAAACGATGCAGCCAAGTTCGGTGTGTAGCCGCCAGCCTAGATTGGATTATTTTGCCTTCAGCAGGCAGATAGGAGAAGAAGAGAAGGAGACAATTGGTCAGGACATATTTTACAAAGAGGTTAAAAGAAGGGAGCACTCGGCTGAGGAACTGAGCTTGTTAAAACAACCTCTGCCCCAACTAAAAACCACCTACACAATGAATGCCTTTGAAATCGGATTATACAACCAAGGAGGCCCTCTAGAAACACATATTTCACCTTGGCATCCTCGATTTGGAGCCAGCATCGCACTCAATCGTCCCTTCTTGACAGGCTGTAGAGCTCGGTCCGACGGTGCACACTGAGAAGACTGTTCTATTGCACTAAAACACGGTAACCAGTTGTAAAATACTCCTTCTTTACTGAAGAACTACACACCTCCTATATAAAGCTCACACTCCGAAATAAATAAACCTAGCACCAAGGTGCACTGTTCACAGCGACAGAAATATTCCCCCTAGAGGATGTACAATTCTAAACTAGCCCAGGTTACCACCCCGCTCGGCATTTTACGAAAACTGCAGTCCACATCACAGCACCAAAGCTGTGCAGGTGATTTAGCCTGGGTTTGATCCCATGTAAGGCCCTTTGCAGTGAGCACAGCTTCCACCACAGTCTTATCTCCGAGATCTGGAACCAGCATTGTATAACTGCAGGCTCTCGTAAAGTCTCTGCACAGAGTATGCTTCTGAGAAATGGTCCTACAAACTTTGTCTACCTCATGAAAGACATCGGCTAGAATCCGTGATGGTACAGTTCCCACCATCTATTAAAAGAACTCTCGGTCCTCAGAATCGTCAATGCTGCTCATGAACTCTTGGCAATATGCCTCACTTTCAGCATCGGACTCGCCAGAGTGAGATTCTAGGACCTCATTGGGTGGATCAGCAATACCCGTTGTTGAAGGACTAATTCCAGGGTCAACAGAGTTGGTAATAAATTCAACAGGAGGTGATAGCAGCTGACTGATTCCAGAAATCTGGAGTGGCTCTATTTCTGGAATGGTCAAAGTCTCAGTTTTCCGAGTTCTCAAGGAGGATATACTGACAATGATAAGCCGGCCCTGTGACCAGTGGTGAAATCTTTCGATTTTGCTATTCTAAGCAGGAGCTTCGTATAGAATAAAGTCTATATCACCCGCTATGAGCTAGGATGAGGTCCGAGTTGCTAGCTAAGGATGAATGCATGTGCAAGTAGCTCTATTACTTACTTGGGGATGACGGCCACCACAATGGGTCAGATTTGTCAAGTCAAGTACTAGTCTATTAGCTAAAGGTGTTCTTACCATCCTTGACCAAGGGACTGGGAATGGCCCACATGTATCCTATCAAGGACATACCAATGCACTCCATTCAGACTATGGGACTCACCAGGGGCATGTATGAGGGATCCAATAAGGTTGCAGAACGGTTCTAGATAATAGAACCGTGCACGGCTCAATAATCCGAACAATTCCGAAGATCCGATGATGCCGATCACGGAGATCACTGATCTGAGCACAGAACAGAGATCTGATGTCGGAGATAGTACCGAGCCCTTGGCCCATGATGCCAGGACTCGCTTTGACCAGGGCTGATGGGTTGACTAATTGGGCGACTTAAGGGCTGATGGACCAGGGCTCAGTGGAGCTGGCACATGTATTGATTGCCCAGGGCACATACTGCTATGGCACAATTCCCTTCCGATCTCCCAGATTATCTACCAAAATATACCATTTAATCGGAACTAATCACTAACAGGGTTATTTCTTGAGCTAATACTGCTCATCACCCCGATATATCCATGTTCCGTTTATCTGTTTGTACTAAAAGTCAGTTTCAGAATCATTTCCTTATTTAGAACGCCAGTTCATATAAATACCCGTAGAAAATAGAGGGAACGCCAGTAGATCCTACCCTTCCTCTTCAGTGAGCACGAGCATGAGCTTGAGTACACAGGGGACGTCTAGCATCTATTCGGAACACCTTCAGAAAGCTTATAAAGTTTCCTTTTGTTGTTTCTGTTGCACTATATAAAGTGTTGGATATTTGTGGAGTGATATAAGACAGGACCAGACCAGACCAGACCAGACCAGACAGGACAGGACAGGACAGGACAGGACTTGCTTCGATAAAAATCACATAAACATTTGAAGGCACTCGGCTTTGTGCAGTAGTCAGACTACCAAACTCTAGCTGATGATACATTGGTTGTAGGAAATACATCGTTGGAAATAAAACTCTTGATCTACGGATCACCCCTTGGGCTTAGTTCCAAGTCTTGCACATAAAAACCCAACTTTCCTTACCTTCTAAGGTTGTGTAAAGCGCCTAGAACGGTTTCGAGCATCTCAAAGTCACCTTTAGCTATAAGCTACTGAACTTGCCTGTAAAACCCAAATTGCCACTGCCTAATACCTGGCAGGAACCCCGAACCTTGCATGTTTGATAGTTGGATTTTTTGGTTGTTGTTGGTGTTTTTGGTTGTTCACTTAAGTGTTCATCTTGCACACTTAATTTCACCAGTGGTTCTATAGTCAGTGTTTCAATGACAGCTTGGAAGTTACCATGACTGTCTTGAAGCTGCACTAGGGTGGTCTTGTGATGAAGAATCACACAGTTGGGAGCAAGAACCTTGTCAATCTGAATGAGTGCACAAGTCTTTGTAATAGAGACAGAAATCCACTCGAAACTTAGAAATATGCGGCTGTTCAACTATGGTGCCACGTGCAACTTCGTGCTTTCGAAAATGCAGGCTCACGAGTTGACTAAATATTGTTGCTGATGATAATGTCCTATTAGCGGTGTTTAATGTTCGGATTTCCTCCAACAGCATCAGGAGGACATGAAATCAAGTCCTGCATAGTCCTGCTGAGCCTCAGAATATTCCGGAATGCCCCGCAGCCCCATGATGAGACCCGCATCTGCTCCGAAAGCTCTACCCCCAATGTGGCTGCAACAATGGTAGCCAGAGAAGTAGATGCCTTTGGCACAATATTTTTCTTTGCTGCTATGTGGCCTATATTGACAGTGCCAATGAAAATTTCCTTCCCTTCGAAGGCAGTTTAAAGTCGGGAAAATCACGAGCTAGCTTTTGAAAATCAGCCGTAAGATATCTTCCAACTTTGATATAGCGTTTGGATTGAAGCACGATAATTACAGCCGTTTGCGGAACATGGGGTGCGGGCAGGTTTTCTTCCATTTTTGGCCTGTTTTGATTATTTTTGACTAGAACACCCACCCTGGTCCCAAATCGTGTCCGTTTGCTCTGAAAGTTGAACCATTTGATCCGTGCTTGAAATGCACAGCGGATAGCACCTCTCGAGACCATGCATACTCAGTCCCTGGCATCTGGATATCTTCTCTCAGCACATTTTCTGACTAGAACAGCTGCCCCAGGCCTGGATGCGGATGGAAGTTGACCATTCAATTTGCATTTGAAATGCACAGTGGATGGACACCTCAGATTTCAAATGCGACCCATAAACCTGTTTCCTAGCCCAAAAACCAACCTCCCAGCGCATTTTTGGGATAGGACAGTGGCAGAGATGGTTTTACTGCCTTGAATCATGGACCTTTTTGACACAATGGACTTCAATGCAATCTGCAGTGGATGGCATCCTAGGATAGTAAATATAGCAGGTATTACTATGTAAATTCGCATCTCATGGCGCTGATACCTATAAAATATTCCTGACAAGTTCCCCAGGCTAATGAGGGTACGTAGTGCATAAATGTTGCTGCATCACTCGAAATATTGTCTGTGAATCCAAGGACTGGCTGAGGCAGGCCATGAGCTGTAAGCAATTGGACCATTCCCTCCAACGCAGCATGGATATGAGACAAAGTCTTAGTTGGAACAAAGGCCTGGTATCAAATTTGTTGAAATTCATTCACAATTGTGAATAGTACAACAACGGTCATAACTCCAATTGAGTTTCATCAAGTATTTCAGAACCTTGAATGAATGATCCCACTTTATGATGAAAGCAGTGAGCAGTGACATCCATTGGTCCAGGATGGGATGAATGTGCTGCATATAATCCATGTAGACATTGTCAATGTACCAGCGAGACAGATAGAACCCGGCATACTTTGATTTATGGTCAAATGCCGAGAATGGCTCATAGGATCTTTCCGCAATGTCCAAATTCTTTTGGACTGCTTTCTCCCTGTGAATAGCGTAGAGATATTGGAGTTGCCGCAGATCATATTCTCGGACATGCAGTTCCCCTAATATTTTAGACCAAGCAGTAGCACTCATGTGATGTGCCATTCCAGCCCTGATGAGAGTCATCAGAGTTTTATCAGTGCCATTCCTGGCTGTGAGGAAAGCTGGAAATCAATCCACTAGTCCACGATCCAGCCGGTCCAAAATCAAAGGATCATACAAATTCCAAGATTGCCCACATCCAGTATTATCTTTTTTTTGCACTGAATCTGGCATTTTCAAGACATAGTAAACTCGGTCAAAGCTAATGACACATCACGCAAGAAGTTTGTCATTGAACCCTTTGATTTCTAGGGGACAATGTGTACTTTTGAAATGAGCAGTCCTTGTTCAACACAAGTAAGTTTTGTTCCCAGTTTGAATAAATGGGGAAAACAGATGAAGACCGAGGGATAATATAAATCTGTTGGTTTGACATTCCTTTCCTGCATAGCAAAGAACGGTGCAGGAGGGTGGATCCGGAATGAACTGTCCCTATATCATTTTGGCCAAGCATTCCCAGTCAGCTCAGTTACAAGTCTTGTCTTGGTGCCTGCAAGGTGAAGGGAGATGACCCCATTCGTATCTACACCCTCTTCCTCTGGAAGAGGTTTCGATGAAATGGGCTCTTTCAGAAGATCTTAGTCAGCTTCGGAGTTCTCATCAAAGTCACTCTCGACATTTTCCAGGGGCAGAAATGGGAATGGAGCTTGTGAATCATGCAAATTAGTATTGTTTGCAATAGACCACAGAATATTCTTACTAGTTGAAGATAGTGATGTGCCGGGTCAGGCTTGAAGCCCAAGCCCGGGCTTGGGTCGGGCTTTCAAGCCCGACCCAGGCCCGACCCGAGTTAGGGCTCAGGTACTATTTTCAACCACCTAGTTGGCCACCCTACCTAGTTGGCCACTTGAGAGCTAGATAGCCAGAGCTTGGTAATTATGACTGGGCATAATGTACAAACAGAGTACGACCTCCCACGAATGTCCAGACCAAATTTCAGCCGAAAGTGATGGATTGATTGAAAGCTACGACATCGCGGATCGGGATCCGAAGCGTGGGGACATCAATTTCTTGCCGTCGGGCCGCTCACCTCACTTGCCCTTGCCATTTCTTCACCATTTCTTCGTCGATCCACGAACTTTGGGGCTCATTCTGATCCCTCGATGCTGGGCTTCTCTCATTAATGCCACTGGATGGCAATGGGCTGGACTACCTGTCTTGACACACTCGGGAAAGGACCACTTCCTTTTTTGAGTCAGCCATACTGGCCACTGTGATCTGAATTCTTACACAATACTTCTAACTATCCAATGCATCCTTTTGAGAGGTATTTCTGGATTTTATTGATCCAACTCTGATCACTCTGCAGGCCATTATCTCAAATCACCCAATTTTGGTCTCGCTAATAGTCAGATTTTTTGGAGGAGCTACCAGCATCTTAGAATGCAGTTAGGCATTCAAGTACATCTCAATACTTCCCATCAAGTAGTATGGATCTTAATTTGGCTCATCTTGGCTTTTTTTCTACTTGTAGGACACTGGTTCATTTCACCACCCCGATTTTGGAGTTCCCCATCAGTTGGAAGCAGATTTTCTGACACTTTGTATGCCTCACATATGCACCAAAACTATGTGAAGTAGTCGAGATGACCTACCTCTATGATCTAGAGTACATGTGGCCACCATTTGAGAACTCAGCCCATAAGTTAGCGGGGTGGCCAACTAGCCTGTTATTTGGCCATGTTACACTGCCGCTCAAAATAAATTCACTGTGAACTCAAATGCTGGCATATTTGAGGACTTGGGGTCTTCAACTCTTGCTAGGATGCATGCCTTCGCTCTGATGTAGTTGTGCTTCGATTGACCCATTTAAACGACAATGGGAGATGAACAAATGCTTAAGTGGCCAACTAAGTGGTGGAAAATAGTAGGGCTTGGGTCGGGCCCACAATTTTGTCTGACCCGCGACCCGGGCTTGAGCCCGGGCCTCAGTGGGTCCCACTCTGGGTCAAATTTTTGAAAGGAAAGGACAACTTCGAGGCAATTCAACATTGATGAACTTATATAAAAACATCCCCTGTAGGTCTTCTCACCTTTAATGTGGCTTAGGACGTTGTGATAGTGGGCTGAACCATTTTGATGGACTGATGGTGAACATCAGAGTTGAAAAAAACCGTCTGCGAGGGTTGAAAATTTACCAGAAGGAGAATTACAGTGAGTAATCATATAAAGAACACTGAATCTTCTCCTAAACTTACTTGAATGCAGGGAGAAAAAATTGCAGTCAAGCCCGGGCTCAAGCCCAAGCCCGACCCGACCCGGGCCTGACCTGCGGGCTTGGGTCGGGTCGGGGATTTTCTCAAGCCCAAGCCCGCCCCGACCCGACCCAAGCCCGGGCTTTCAAGGCCGACCCGACCCGCACATCACTAGTTGAAGAACCTGCGAGACCTATTCAAATCAGAATGGTGAAATAAACCGGAGAGCCAAGTTCACCTTGAGAATCGGACATCACGGTGTCTGAGTTTTCATTTGCAGAAGATTTAGTCTGCCTAAATCCAGGATAAATTGAAGGAAATGATTCAGATCATGGAACTCACCCCAGTTTGGGCTCTATACTTGTGATCAGTCAAGCGGATTGTCTTGTATGCGGAACGTGGTAAGTGGTAACGCACCTGGGTCCCGAGAATACCACCAAAAGATCGGGCAAGTCCATAAGGGATTCCTCAACGGGCAAGGCGGAAGAAGGGGGGCCGGGAGAAGAGTCGGCTCGGACTTGCGTAAGGACAGGGAGGGACGCGATTCGCGAGACATCGCGCCGAACTTTTTGGACCAGGGCACGGCGTAGGGCATGGCACCAAAGATGGCGCCAGATCGTCCGCACGAGTCGAGTGGGCGAGGAAGAGTTGAGGGCAGGCTGGATTGGCGGGTCGAAGGGTAGCGCGGCGTGGGTAATAGCAGGTGATGTCCAGGCAGCATGGATGGCGGGCTGGACGCAGAGGGTGGCATGGTGGGAGCGACAGCGCAGCAGTCTAGATCGGTAACCGATCTGTCTAGTCGGTCGCAGGACTTAGCATCTTGGCTTGAAATCACGAAGCGAGGATCACACGACTTAAGCCGGAAAAGGAACAAAGCTCCAAAGACGGCTGGGGAACGGAATTGACTATGGAACCCTGGGTGCAGGTCGTTCTCACTTTCACTTATTGAGAACACAGAGGCAGGGGAGGCGCTGAAATCCTTTTACGACTTGCCGGAGGGCTGAGGCTGGATGTCAAAGGAGCAGTGCCGAATAAGGGTTGATTAATGCACTACATCCAGTGTGCACCTACCTTTTATTACAAACCGAACTGAACTGAACTGAAATTCCATTTGTTGCCGTAACTGGCCATTTTGGCTACTCGGCAGTACACCTTTACGGTCTGGTCCGTCTCACGAAATGAAGGGATAAATACAACACGATGAGCCGATGCTGGGTTCCCTCAGTCATTTATTTCCAGATTGTGAGACACACGGCTGGGTGTAGCTGATAACCCCCTCTGAAGGAAGATTGTGCCTCAAGGTCCAATAGTCGAACTGGTATTTTGGGTCATGCATCATTGAATTGATTGAAATAGTACAGTAACAACCCTGGTAGGGTACATTAAAGTGGAGATAAATGTCGCAATTGCCGAGGCGAGCCTATAAGTACTGCGCCGTTCCGCAGCCCGCTCGGTACCTTTGTATCCTCTAAGCTTAATTCCACCCACGATGTTTCTCCGCACTTCCAGCGTAATCGCTGCGTTGCTCGTCGTGAGTGCTTGCGTTTTCTTGCTCAAAGTGCTTACTTTGCTATCCTTACTCCAGCCCCTGGTCTTTGCGACACCGTACCCGGAACTCCGTGCCCGATCTGTGCAGGTCTGCTGCTTGCCCAACACGTGGACTAGTGGACCGTGGTACGACAGGCTTGTGGAGGAACTGGAGACTAACCACTACACTGTTCCGCCCGGGGCCTCCATCACTGCACCTTGTTTCGGCTATACCAATCCCTGGTACGCACGTTTTCACAGGCATTGACGGCGTGATGACTTGTGTTCACAGCACTACCGGTTTTGATCCCTTTATGTGTGATGACCTGAGAGGCATTCCTGGTCCTATCGTTATTTACTGTGGAATTAACTGCGTGGAGACGACATAAGCGTTTGGATTGAGTTTGTCTGGATCTACTATTTACATTCGAATATATGTGTGATAACTGCTCAGATTTGGTTCGGCGTACAGTGTTCATTGCAATTGATCCGTTTTCCTCTACTCCTTAGCAGAGCGGGATGGAATTTTATGAGATGTCTGAGCGTGGCGAGACTGTTTGCCTTCATCCGCGAGTTTGATCAGTATTCTGTACCAAAGGGACCAAAAAGGGACAATGAGGAAATGCAGATGTGGGCTGTACGCCATGAGAGTTATCATTCAAGTTCGGGGTTGTGCGCAAAATTTTGAATGCGGAGAGCTTCTAGTTTCAAGCTCCGACTACTAGTACTACAGTAGTGGGAAGTAACTATTAACTATTATTGCCTGATCCCGAGTCGAACGGATCCTACTGAATTTTCTCGAACACAGGCACAGGAATGTGTGCGCGGACCAGGCTTTATTTTATTATCGAGGCTTGCTTCATATACTACAGATTCTTGCTTTGCTCGGAGGGTATTGCTCGAAATAGGGATCCAATTTAATTGAAGGAAGTCCAATCACAAGTCGTTCGTCGCAGGGAATTCCATGGAGAGAGCTCAGAGAACGGACAATAGAACCTCATCTCCGGAGATCCATGGTCTGAACCCGAGTCTCTTCGTTTCAGGATATTGAGTGCGGAATGTCCACTACCAAGCTTCCCTTGGTCCATTTCGTGGCTCAATTTATGAACGATCTTTCAACCCATATTGCCCGAAAGGAATAAGAGCAGCTCAACCGGGACTTTACTCTGAGCGATGGTATGTAGGAGCTTGAAGTCCAGTGCGCAGGCACGTACAAACAACGCCCGAATGACTATAGCCCGACCTCAAATTGAACGAGGAGATCTCGCAGACAACAGCAAAGAATCACTACGGTATGGGCGTGGACCGTCCGCCCCAGTCTCTACCATCTGCGTAGATAAAAAAAGAAGCGGCCGCAACCATAGCCTAGCTCTGAGTCGAAGGAGGAAATTGAATTGCCACAGAAACAAACGACTCTCAGTTGCTACAGATTTCGAGCGCGGAACGTCCGCCACCAGGCCTATTTTCCTCACTCCGGACTCGCGATTCATGTACAGAGAAGAAGATACAACCGTCGGATAAAGCAGCTGTACACGCGGTTCAGAGTGAATCGAAGGAGGAGACAATGGGTTCAAAGAATATTTCAAAGTATCAAAGTGGGATTCCAGGGGAAAGGCAGGAGTTCGAAAATAAGGGACGGCAGCGTTGGCTGCGAGAACGGCTGTTGAGCACGACCGGGGAAAGAAAGGTAAAAAAAAGAATGGAAGGACGAACAGGCAGGACACGGTCGTGGGTCCAAAGCGGAGCAGAGGGCCCAACATTCGCTTATCAATCTGCCGAGTCTCTTCCCGCTGGCGCTCAATTGCGCTTGAGACGCACGAGCTATGAGGCGAGGTGCACATCACATTACGTTCCCAGAACCCAAACCTCACGCACCGCCTTAAAGTCCTCGACAACTGGCTCTCCCGCAGCGGTCAATATCCGTTATCATTGCGTTTCACTGAGGGCGTAGATGAGGACCGTATCGGGGAACTGCTAGTCCGCTACTCGAATCAAATCCGAATTCTATCCGTCGAGTCTCATTTGGGGTTGGGTCCGTTCCTGAACTCCCCCCCAGGATCTGTCGGCCGGTTGGAGACCCTTCGTTTCAAGTGCGAGTACGCCAAATCACCCATCCTCCCCTATTACAGTCTTTGGTGGGGCACCTCACTTGGCCGGCGTCACCATAATGCGAGTCGCGGAGGGCGAAAGTTTTCCGGACTTTCCGTGGCATCAACTCCGCGAATTGACCATGGAGAACTCATTCAGCGCCTCCGAATTATACTCCATACTTGACCGGTGCAAGGCCCTGACGAACGCTGGACTGAAGTGTGGCTTTAGGGCCAGCGAACTCGGGTACCGAGCTATATTATGTCCCCAGCTCCGAAGTCTCCACCTGGTGTCGCGCACAGAGTCGGATTCCGTGCGAATCCTCCAAAGTATTTCGCTTCCCTCTCTCGTAGATCTGACATTAGGTTTCGAATACTGGGAAGACGCGTCAATCGGCACACCTCCCTCATTCCTGACTCTGAAGCGCGCTTGCCTACTAGGGGTTCCCAGGGATCTGTTAATGTGGTTACAAGCGTGGAATTCCGCAGTGGAAGTAGACCTCTTCTGCTTCACTGTGCGAACATTGAAAAATTCGGAGCTCGAGCCGATTGCTCAGGGATCGGTGCTACCGAACGTCACACTGCTCATTATCCGGAAGCCGAGCCAGGCGCCACACTTGCGATGCTCGAGACGCGTCTGGCCAATCAGACGTGCTCGACAATCACCCATGTCGGTTTCACAGTCCATTCACTGCGTTCAGCCCCCAGCTAGCAATCACAAAAGCGAGGCGGGGTGTGGCGAGGCCTAGCGAGGCGGCTAGAAGTGAAGTTTAGGCTCTTCGGGCCGGCTAGCAACGGGCTAGCAAGCCGGTTCTAGCCGGCTACGTTTTGTCATGTCTAATGGGCTCCAAGCGCCTCGGCTTCAAGTCAAGCCGAGGCGTTGTCTAGGCACCGCGCATCTATCAATCTATTAGGCTCGTCCCCATCCGGTAACCCAGTAAACACGACCATCGCCAAGGCTCCGGCAAGATGTCCTGGTACTTACCCGTAACCTGTCTTGGCATCAAATATTGTTCTTGTTGTGTTTGATATTGGTCTTATTTGCTCTCTTTCCTATTTTGTCCCCGCTCCGTCTGTGTGTAAGCGCTGTGGACGTCGACTGGCCCGCGAGTCTATCAATTATATATATAGCAGTGCCTAGACTCGCCTCGCCGACCAATCCCCGACGGCTCAGCGCGCCTAGATTTTGGCCATGCTAGCGTGGGCTTGAACGCAGTGATTATGACAGGAATCTCACCGCGAACCAGTCGGAATCGCTCATGAAACTAATGGAGGCCGGCGTGTTTCTGACCTACTGTCCCGCGGGCGTCCGAATCGCGCATCGGTGTGTGCTCCGTGCCGTCTGAGCCGACGTAAATGACTAACTCTTTGCAGATCGAGGAAGAGGCGCGATCACAGTTCGCAGAACGGCGAGGCCCATTCGAGGCGCTGGGGGTCATATAGTTTGAATGTATAGCGTGGTGCATCTGTAGGAAATTGCCTTTTATAAAACTGTGGCCTGGTTCAATATTAGGCACCTCGACTCGTTGTCCGCCTATACTCCGTTAGCTCGTCCATTTTGAAATGTTCAGTGGTGTCCCGCCTTGCCCTTGTTCTTTGATCACGATTTTAGCTACCATTACTGCTACTCTGTACGGACACCCGGGAATTCTCGATTGCTTCAATGATAATTTGCCTACGACTCCCCGATGGGCCAGGTTAAACCATAGAGGTTGGAGATCATTCACCGTTTGACCCGGTTGAACCATCCGGGTTAACTATTCTTTTCGCTATTTTGCCATGTAATAACTAATCTTGAAACATCCCGTTAAACCGGTTCTACTTTGCGGTTCAACGCACCGCTTAATCCATATTAAACCTTGATTTAAACATGGTTTAAATCGAGGAACAAGCATTTGCTACCCCGGCAACCGCTCTCAACTGAAAAGAACATAGAGTGAGAGGGTGGGTGGGGATCTGATTAATTATGCTGTTCAGTTTATAGCTTTCGAATGTATTCATTCATAATGCGATGCACAAATCCAGATGCTTAACACGCGGCTTTAACCTTGAATTTACTGTAATAGGTCGAAAATCTTAGAAAGCCGCAGTCAGAAAGTGGATTGATGAACATCAATTCCTTTAATGTACGGAGGTCAGTGATACCGGCTCTCCTGTGGAGGAACGGGTGCTGAATCCGAGCCTTGGTGTGAATCCGGACGGAAGGAATGAAGCGGGCCCAAATCTAGCTGGCTTGATGGACGTTAAATAATTCACTTCATTCGCAATAGGCGAAGGAACACCTGCACGTGCACACATCGTCGTGGTCACCCACGAGTAACCCGTCCCACACGGAAAAATCATGGACGGAGTGGGTGTGCGTCAGATGTGCCACATCACTTGTAGTATATACTATATCGGAATAGAGGCGATGCCGCGGCCCCGCCTACGCATCCGATTGCCTGCGGCGCCCACCGCCTCCCCCGCCCGCCGCCCCTGTCCCTGCAGGAGGAAGAGGAGGTTAGTGACGGGGATCAAAGACAGAGGGAGAGGGAGGAAGGTGTACGCGGAATCCGCATCGAAGAGTAGAGCTCGGATCGCGCGCGGCGGTAGTGGGTACGGCGTCCGCTGTGGGGTGGGGCATCTGTGTAGTCGAAATCGCGGCAACGACGCGTCGCCCGGGGTGAGGAAGAGGAAGAAGAAGAGCGTGCGATGCCGCACGCATCGCCCCTAAGCTCCGGCGCGAATCCACGCCGCAGACGTCGCCTCCACCGCGCTTCCACGCCTATCACAGTACCAGCCCACCCACTGCCACCCGAAGCAGTATCATCAACGCAAGGAAACGACTCACCACCCCCGCACAGTTAAAACACTTCGCACCCAGCGTGCAGCCGCAGGAGTGGCATTTCCTCCCGCTTGCGTTGGCGCGGGGCGGAGTCGCTGGGGGAAGAGAGAGGCGTCAGTATGAGGGTGGAAAAGGGGAGGCGGGGGGAGGTGAAGGCGGACGCGGAAGCGGAGGAGGGGAATGGACTGGAGAATGGATATGGCGTCTGCGTGAGCAGGGGAGCGAGCGCCGCAGCGTGGGGAAGATGTGTATATGCAGGCCGAAGAACGATTGGACTGGGGAGCCAAGCAAGGAGAATGAAGGGGAGGCGGTGGAGGGAAGATGAGATCGGGGCAGGCGCGCACTAAGTATCCCTCCTTGCCGCGGTGGTAGCACTCGATGCTTTTGGTGCTCTTCGCGCCAGGGAGTGGTAGCGGCAGCGGGTATGGGGCGCGGTGCAGGTGTGCTACGGCAGTCGCGCGACTGTGAAATGGTTGGGCGTCAGTGGGAGACCGTGGACAGTATGAAGGAGAGCGAGACGGGGAGGGTCTGGAGAGACAATGCGCGCAGCCTGCTTCACGACAGTGGGGAGGAGTTGGGCGCCCCGGCGCGCTCGACATCGTCTAGCGGCGCCAGCACATCGGCGCCTATTTAAGTGCCAGCACGCACTGGTTTTGCGCGCTCCAAAGGTCGGCGGGGGAGGGAAGGGAGATGCAGGAATGGGAGGAGGAGAAAGAAGGGAAGAGGAAGAAAGACGCACGATGTATCCTTCCGTCAACACGATTTCCGCTTCGTCTCAGCCGTGCAGTCGGGCGAGAGGTAGCCCTCGAGTCGCCTGCACTCGTGATCGATTAGTGAGCTGAAGGAAGAGGGGCACGCAACGAGATAAGACTCGCAGTTACAGTTATAGCTAAAGTGGACGACACCTTATCAATCTGCCGCAGCGCGTTTCGACAAGTAGGCCAGCGACCCGGCCGCCGTGCACGCCGCCGCTTGGTGGGAGGATAAGCATCGTCAGCGAGTTGCGTCTTGGCGTAGTAGGCAGAGCAAACAGGGCTCCCGAAAGGTGGCGGTGAAAGGTGGGAAAGTGGAAAGGAGGGGCGACGCCGACGACGCCCAGCCTCCGCAATTGAAATAGCCTCGCCTGCCCGCCAGTCTTGAAGAGTGGTTTGGATTTAGGAAAGGGTGCGGTCAGACCAGTTTGGCTTAAGGCTTAAGGCCTTAATTCGGTTAAGGCTTATTAAGGCCTTAACGGTTAAGGCTTAACGGTCGGGGCCGCGACGTTAAGGCTTAAGGGCCCGGGCCACCTCGAGCCGGTCAGCGGTGATTGCCGATGAGTCATTGAAATTTTATCTTGTGCTCGTTGCCAGCGCCTACCATGTCCTCTGGTGCCTTCTGGAAATATTTTGACAACAACCAAAGTCACTACCACTCCTACTGTCTGGGATGTCTCGATCACCAGAAGCACTTATTGCAAGATGCGGGGACTTTCAATCAGGCTGAGTGGATTTCAGATGCGCGAGCTGCCGAAGCCGAGGCGGCTGCGATCCGGATTCCGACGCCGAGACTGACGAACCCGTTCAGTCGCGCCTTTCTCGCCCAAAAGTCAAGAAATATGTAGAGGTAACCCTTTCAGTCCTTTTTGGCGACGTGGTGAAAAAGCCTGTCACCAAATTCACCGAAGCCGACATTGATCACGAGGCGGAACTGATGGAGACGCTGGCAGAGGCAGAGGAGGATGCGAGACCAGACGACGGTGGGATAGAATGTTCAGGTGACGAGTACCAACATGGAATTAACCTTGCTGCTTCTGCGTATGATTTGCCGCCCCACAGGAGCTCCAACAGAGTGTGAGAGAATATTTCCCAAAATGGATTTAAGGCCTTAATCCTGCCCTTAATATTAACCCTTAAACCTTATTAAGCCTTAACCTGCTCCAAGCCGAAGATTAAGCCTTAATTGCCAACACTGGGTCAGACACGGTGACCGTGACGTGATTAGTCATTTCGCTTGCGGCTGCCGCTGGCCTCTAACCTAGTCTCTCGTAGACAGACACTTCAAAAAATCTTGACCTCGTACCTCGCTTTGTTGAAGTCTGTTGGTTGTCGCGGGGGTCCGATTTAACGTCCCTGAGGTCCCCATTTTCCACTAACTGCTTTCCTTTCTATCCTTTAGTTCTACCGCGGCGGATCGAGCGATTGCGGCCGTGAGCTCGGCTACGGGGTGATGGAGAAGTCCAGGGTACAGTAGTGCCTCTGTATTATCAGTTACTCCCTGGGCCCGGCGTTCCGTGTCGTGTTATCTACCTACCTACCTACCTACCAATGGTCGTCACCCCACAACCTGTGAGTTTCGGCAACAATCATCTCATTCATTCATTGCAGTACTAGTGGCACTCCTGGGAGCGCCCGTCTCGCTCGAAGACGAAAGAAGATCCATTCATTCGTACACGGGGATGATGCTGATCTATCATCATTATTACTCGTATACTTAAGATTATGTGCCCAATTCGCTAGGTGTTATTTGGCCTTATCTCCTTTGAGCATACTCCATCTTGCTCTCTCCTCCAGTCCTTAATAGCTACAGCCATTTTGAGCGTGTCACTATCTTTATAAAATTAAGCCCCTCTGTCAGACTGTCCGTCGACTCTGAAGCCGTATCTCCATATGTACTTTCCGATCACCAGGATCAACCAAGTTATGCGGTCATTCTGGAATCTGCGGTCAGCTGACAGCTCCTTTAAGCTTATAAAATTATACAAGCACGGCGTCGCCGGCGCATCGAGGGATGCAGTAATTTTATAATGAGTAATGTCTGTCCGTCTGAAGCCTTTTTAAATGCAGCTCTAGGTCAAATCAGCCTAGGCTTTCAGATGAGCGCTAAATGAGCAGGCCATGTGCTCAAAAATGGATGCCTCAGAAGCACCCCAGCGCGCTCTTGTTTCTGATAAAATCCTGACTTCCTGCACCCCACTCCCATGGTTTCCGTAGACCAGTCGCCTAGAAGCTGATCCCGTTCAGCCAAATTGGCGCGCAGTTCACCAGCAGTTCAAAGGCTGTTCAAGTTTCCCAACATATGTTGATCATCAAGCCGGCTGTTAGAGCCGAAGCGAAGCGCGGGCATATCTCGTCTACTAGATGATTCACACATCCGTACAAATCTCGTTGGCCGTCTGCGCTGGGACGGCCGGCCAAGCCTTACCTTGTATTTTGTCAAAATGGCATGCATCAGGAAAAACTCTGTAGGGAATAGCGGCCCGGTCGGATATGTAGCCGAAAATAGCGTTGATAGCTGCCATAGCTCTGGTGTAGCGCTTCATAGCATCACATAGCTCGTTATAGCAGTGCAACCAGCTACAAAGGAGAACATAGCTCCTAGTCAGTGCTACTCTGAACCAGGGAACTGGTCTCCATCGGCTGGTACTAAGCATTGTTGTGATTGGTTGAAACTCATTGGATGTACATATTAGTACAGGATCTCGGTACGAAAATTCTATTGCTCGTGAATTCAATAAATTTCAACTGGAAGGACTCCACTGGGTTGCCCAATTTCTACACCGAATTTACGAGTCCGCATCGGCAATTTAACCAGGGTATGACTGGAGCAGGGAAGCGAGAGATTGCGGAGAGATAAGGCCGCCATCATCTGATGGTCCGTGCGCATCGTGCTGCATCCCGTTTCTGTTCTCGATAGTTGATTTTGATCCTATCTTCTTTCCCTCCCACCACCACGACCTCATCTTCTTGACGTTCGCAACACTCTCGCGCTCGCTAGCGTTGGCTGGCCCTTCGCTGGCGTCATCAATAACATGAAGCTCTTGTCCTCTCATCCCCTCGAACCCGAACCTTCAAGCGCACGCAATCTCACTCTAAGACGGCTCGCTTTTTCTCTCAATTCTCTCCCGAGGCGCTTGGACAGAGTATTCGAAGGCTTCAAGTTCACTTCAAGATGGGCTTGGCAACATCTTGGTCGCCATCAACATCACTACTCCCGCCGACCATCTCGGCAGGTGGATATCCAGAACACCTCAAAGCATGACAAATCTCATCAAGACAAGATATGCAGGCGCATGCGGCTACGTGAGCCGCGTCGGGTGGCAAGGCCAGCACTACGCCGTCGCGTGCGGCGCCGACGAGCTGCTCTGGGAGGTCCTTCAGGTGTGCACCCTCCACTGTTTTATACACCACTAGGCATGTATCTGCTTGCATGCGCTGTGCCATGTCCGCTATGCGGGCTCGTGTGGGGTTTCTGTACGAGTGTACTGTGATGTGGTGTATTGTACAGCCGGCTGCGAGCATGCCGATTCACCATGCATGTATTATTAACTTTGACTTCTATTGTTTCGTTCAACGAATTGTATTTTTTCCTCCCTTCTGCACCAACTACAGGTAGGTTTGAACACAACTCACTCGAAAGACCGGTTTTAGCATGATCGATGGGACCAAATTGTGCGCCGTGCGTCCGTTTGTCCGTTTGTCTGTTGATCTCTGCCGCATATCTTGTGAATAATCTCGCCTCATATTGTAGTGACCGTTGAAACCGGATCGTTGACAGCCATCTTCGCTCTCGTGAATGTCATGCTCTTCCTCGTCTTCCCAGTACGTTCCATTTCACTGAGAGCTATCCCGTGGGCTGAACTACTCTAAAGTTCACGACCTTGTAAGGGGGTTTTATCCTTCAGCAAAGTCATCGGTGGGCTTCCGTTCGCCAGCTGACGTCCATATACAGAAACTTTATCGTGGCGTTCCCGCGACCGAACCTCTACACATGCTCTGTCCTGGCAATGTACGTTTATCTCGCAAACAGCTCTGACTGAGAGTCTCAGAAGGCCGTCAATGGTAACTTTTCAGGTTGAACTCACGCGAACCCAAGAGGGCGAAGGATGCGGAGCAAGGACGGACCGAAAACTTGCCGCAAACGCTTTTGATGAACCAGAACACCTATCATCACCATCAGAAGATTCAGTCGTCCATAATTTACCGCACTTCTAACGAGACGGTACTGGAGACACCCCCACCGATGCCGCTCGAGGTGCACGTCCGGCAGGTCGTGCAGCTGGACACAAGTTCTAGGAACCAATATTGATTATACGTACTGTACTACATCTGTACTTTCGCCCACTAGACGCCGTGAGCGTCCCCGAAATCAACAGAGTTGGGTTAGGACTGTTGACGTCGCGCATGAAGGCCCCATCACGTGGGACCATTGCTGCCTGCGCTTACGCAAAAGTCTTAGGCGTGACGAGCTGTGGGCACCTGTGTCTTCGCCACAGAAATCTTGATTTAAAAATTTTGAACACGCACCCGTGGATTCTGAGTTCGCCCGCACACGGCAGATTCCGAGTTCCCCGGTTCGCCTGCACAACGCTGAATCCGAGTTGCACCGATCACCGATAATTCCGATGTAGGTCATCACGTGCAGAATTGACCGTATAAGGAAGAAAAGCATGACTTCCTGTCAATTACGTTACTGTCCTCTTTTCTCAAAAAAGCTGTGTCCTTTGTGTTTTCATGTATAGGATTGGTGCTCGGGTATAATAAGAACAGGAATTTTGATGATGCTTTTTTTATTCTCTATCCAGTTTTTCTCGTCACACAACGTAGCACAGGCGCAGTCGCATAGTATTCATGCATGGGCATCCTCCCTGCCAGCACAAAGAAGATTGAGACCAATACTACAGGAAACGATCGATAACAGTGTGATTCTTTCTTGATGAATTAATATATTGGAACATGTATTGTGTTTTATTTTGTAGGAAATCTCGCAGCCAGAATGGGGGCTTCCCTGTACATCCACACACGTATGGCCATTCTCACTGCTCGCCCAAAGAAGATCGAGGTCAATACCAGGGGAAACGGTCGAGAACCACGGTTGATAACCCTGTGGTTCTTTCTTACTGAATTTACGTATTGGGACGCATATACTTTTTCTTTTATAGGGCATCTTATGGCCATAACAGTGGGTTTCCCAGCCTATGATCAGTAGGAGCAACATGCCTACTGTTTTTTCTTTTTGTATGCATTCATTCAAACAAGGAAAAAATAAAGCGGAATCAAAGACACAGATTCTAGTGCAGTCAAGAACAAACGGGGCAACTACCACATTTTATTATTTGTCCTCCACTTGTAGAAAGTCACGAACGGTAACTAGTTCACCATCGTCCCACTTATTGTCCATCCCCTCTCGAGCTATGTGCAGGATCTGTCGGAAGCACAGGGAGAAACACATATTGGGATGGCTGGTCTTCTGCTCTCGATGGATCCAGAAAGAATCAAACCCTGGGCACCGCGGATCCTTTCTGGCCAGTCGGATTGTTGTAAGTGCATGGATGGAGGGACTGCTTGCTCTTGTTCGGCTCTGTCTTTAGCACCTTTACATCGAACACAAAAGAGTGCCCTCGAACTTCGATTGTGCCCGTGAATCATGCCGACAACGATGGCATGGGTGCTCTCGTTGAGATGCTTGACGTGAGAGACCCCAAATCGAGAGTTAAGAGGGTTTATAAGGAGTCCGAGGTGAATGTTGTGTGCGTCAGGAGGGCGTTTTAAGAAAGTGCGAAGGGAGCCAAAGAACTAACAATAGACCTTGCCACAGGCTGCTACCAGCCGTGAATTTTGCGAATTTTTTTATTTGTGAATGGTTCCTGGCCCAGTAACTGCCTGTGGAAACCCTTACCACAGGCTGCTACTGGTCGCAATTTTTGCAAGTTCTTTATTTTTTTTTTTCTTTGGCAGTTCTTGGCCCAGCAACTGCCTGTGGCAAGGGTTGCCACAGGCTGCTACCAGCCGTGAATATTGCGAATTTTATTATCTGTGCATGGTTCCTGGCCCAGCAACTGCCTGTGGCAACCCTTGCCGCAGGCTGCTACAGGCCACAATTTCTTCCATTTTCATTTCTCCTGACGCCATTGACATCCATGGGCAGCCCCACTTCGTCAGAGCCGGGCCAGTCCTTGCTTGCTCAATTAGGTCCAGTGTGTTGAAAGTGAATGAAACAATGAAACCAGAAGATCTGGTTCCTGTGTCAGGTCACATCACTACATAACAAATGGCTGGGCCTGTGGCAGTCTGTGGCAAGGGTTGCCACACGCTGCTGCTCACACAAGAAGCTACTAACCCACCCTTAAAGGTCAGTAACTGCAAAATGGAAACTGACAGTTGAACATCCACCATGCCAGCCTGTGGCAACCCCTGCCACACACACAGCTGCTGGCCAAAGAACTGTCCAAGACAAATGAAAAATCGGAAAAATTAGCGGCCTGTAGCAAGGTGGTTAGTAAGGTTGAAGGTGTGGTGTGCCAACCCTAAACCCTAGCATAGGGTTTCTTAGATCCCTAGACCCTAGGTGTTTTGTCCCTTAATAACCCTCTACGCTGCGCTGCGCTCGTTGGTCAGTGGGGCTTGTCGCTCGACTCGCGCACCAACCCCGACGGCACCGAGGGGAACATCGTCTACATGCATCTCTTCATCGATCCGCTCCCGCTGCAGCCTTGCAACCCCACTTTGTACGTCCTCCTGCTCTCGCATTCTAGGATACTTTGAACTGACACACACATTTCCCAGCTTGACCGTGTGCAACGCCTAGCTGCAGGCCGACGTCAATCGCTACAATGGCACCAACCGCTGCCTCCTATGGAAGACGTTCGCGAGCAAGGGGCTCGGTGTCAACGCTGCCAACCATGTCAACAACACTGACATCCCCTCTGACTGCTAACTCGAACTCTGCATTGACTCCTAGACTCACGACACTACTTGACTGCTGCATTGTCATTACATATTATCGGGACTCGCATGTATAGTTAGAAAACAATCACAATTTTTCTTTGGGCTCTTTTCCTTATTTGATTCTGAATGAGTGTGTTTCTTTTGTGCAAGAAGTGGGACGTGTTGTTTGTCCCTGCATCGCGATTATCTTGACGCGTTTAAGCACGTGATGTAAATTCCAGTTCCCACACTTGTACTTTCAACGAGGCGTAGCTGAAAACTAGCGATCTACGATTGCCTGCTGGCCCAATCACGCAGAACTTACATGCAGCAAGTATCCGCGCGAAACCACTGCCCAATCACTTGAGATGTTTGTAGCCTTTCAATGCCAAGCTGGTAGACCTCTACTATTTCGTTCAAATCGACAGTCACGCGTCACATAGGGGTTTATCGAACCTCTCAAGCGTGGCATGTGCTCCAAATTTGTCGAGGAGACACCAAAAATGCAGATTCTCGGGTCGAAAATCGAAAAAAAGAATTCCGGTGTCTCGCAACAAATTCGCCCGTGTCGAAGTGTCGAAATTGTTGAACAGGTCACGCGTCACACCCCATGTCGATTTGAACGAAATAGTACAGTATACTGCGACTCAGCGGGCTCTTGGCAGATGATAATATGCAAGTTTTTGGTGTGAGTTTGAGTCTCACAAACGCGACTACTGGAAGATCCGAACCACAGACTTATCCGAACCGTGCAAACTTGTAAGAATCGAGCGAATGCAATTCAAGATCGTAGCTATGTATGTATAAACCACGGCAAGGAGGAAACATGACCATATAACTAACCGCTGCCACACCTCAAATTTCCCGCTAACTTGTCCTGTCATTTCCCAACGCCGATATTAATAACAAAAGAAGGAGCGGCGGATGTTGCGACATCGACATGAGTCCCGGGTTGCTGTCGGCGTGGGACCCGTGGACCCCCGTCCACAGGTAGAGGCCCGACACTGCGACCATACCAAACCCGCACGATCATCAGAGTGGGCGCGATATTCTATACCCCTTTCAATATTCAAATTTCAATTATTTCGGAGGATTCGAAACGCACCATCATCTGTGGTATAGATCCTTCGAAAATGGAGGTAACCGTCTATGGGGATTGAGCCACGAAACAATCGGGGGAATGAAAGATAGTACGCACCGAGTATAGTTTAAGAACCGAAAACGAGATAAGATACAGCAGGATACTGAGACAATAGATGACACCGGACTCCAATCTCGTTGCACATTTGCGTGTTCAGGCAAGTAAAACTGGGGGTAACGATCACGTACATGATAGCGATGGCAGTGTCATACCTGCGCACATGTGCTGGCTTGAAGATGATACAAGCATCACGCCGAACCCACCATATCCGACCGGCTGGTGAAAACTGGATGAATTAGAAGACTTGGGAAAAAACGGTAGAACACACCAGTCAATCCCATGAGCACGATGTTGGTAATTAGAGCCATCGCACACGAGATGCGGGTGGCGAAGTGAGGGGAAAGCAGACCGCCATCCACATAAGCCAAGACATAGCCCACTACTGCGCAACATCATGAATTTTGGTCAGGCAATCTTGGAAACGCATACCTGTAGTCCCAAGCAACATAAGTAACGGGAAAATGACCACCCAGATCTTGCATCCCCACAACCTGAAGCAGCGATATATCTGGGTCAAAATGAACCCCTTGACCTTCCAGTATTTTTGGATGCCTTACAAAAAGCCCGTCGGTGACGATACTGTGGATATTTAACATCACGAGAGCCAAGGAAGGGTGGGCGCTTACTTATTTGTGACCAGAAGAAAGTCACTGGCGGTATACAGCCCTTGAAACAACTTCCCTCCATCTGGCTTGAGCCCTTCAATGGTCGAGTGGAGCACTTGAAGTCCCAAAACCGTAATCCAGGCGTGAATCACGAGCTGGACCGTCGCGAGAATAGCCATCAAAAAATAGCCACCCTGAAAATTCTGCATCCCGCTCCCGTCCAACGATGCAAAGAATGAGCTGCAATAAACAGGAGAACGAGCAGAATTCCTGCAAGAGAATATGAAGGCGTGGGCAGTTGCTCGCCTCAGGTAGCTCACCGTAAAGTAAGATCTCTACCTAGTGGAAGCCGGGACCGTCAACTTTTTGATTATTGTGGAAGTAGGGGGTCACATACACATATTGCCCAGAGCCCGGATGTCGCTGAGGCCCAGGAACTGGAGAAGATGGTGGTTTCGACTGTGTAGTTCATGGTCAGAGGAATACCATGCGAGGTATCAGCACATGATGTTGCTGTGTCTCTTTATAAGAGAGAAGTCACATCAATCTTGACTGCGCGTCACCGAGGGGCAAACGTATGAATGGTCGGCAGGTTATGTATGGAGCTACAAATAGTTCACTGGTCGATGGCTCCCCATAGCGGTAACTGCTATGTCCGATGACAATGGCGCTAACAACAGCTCAATATCTGAGCAATATGGAGGCAGATATGTCCCACTCTCCCACGTAAGCCGTCGTATCGATATTCCAAGGTAGGGTCGGTGGTACTTACCGGTGTATATTGGAATCTTGAACGACACAGGAATGCGCTGATCCTGTTCCAAAAGATTAAGACATTCCGAAACAGCATATATTGCGTTCTCTACAAACTCGGGGATGAAGTGCGCTTGTCTCCGATCACGTTTCATCTCATCGCCATGTTTAGAATTTCCAAGAGCGCGGAGGCGCAATACGCTCCGCCTCGGCCTAACAAACACCATAAGTGAATGGACGTGGTTTATCATGTCACGAGTTGAACTCGATTCCAAAAGATTAAGACATTCCGAAACAGCATATATTGCGTTCTCTACAAACGCGGGGATGAAGTGCGCTTGTCTCCGATCACGTTTCATCTCATCGCCATGTTTAGAGAATTTCCAAAGCGGGGAGGCGCAATACGCTCCGCCTCGACCTAACAAACACCCGTAAGTGAATGGATGTGGTTTATCATGTCATGAGTTGAACTCGATTGTCCAACGCCGGGCCGCGTGGATAAGTTGATCCGGATGAAACGGCAGAGCACTGGCACGAGACGCCGATGTTGGGGATCGAGCAATATTGACTTGATCAATCGAGCCGAGATGACTGAGTTTGAAAGGGTTCAAACACCCACATAATTTACGAATCAAACCCCACCCTTCTGGCATCAGCATTCCGACCACCTCGCACGTTTGCTAATTTGCGAGCCTAGGAGATTTACAGAATGTGAAACATCCAACCGAGAGACTTCTGGCCGTTTTGGTGGTTGAGATCTGTAGAGAAGGTCAAGTTCAACTGAAGGTAAGAGGAGTTGCCTATATTGATCAAAGTTGGGGAGTTGTCAGGTTGGAATTGTTAGAGCCAATTTGGCACACCCCAGAAAATAATTAATTGTCATGACCTAATTGACAATTGAATTGTCAGAAACTGACAGATAACAACATCAAATGTCAGCGGACCCTACTCTGGACGTCGCCCCCGGATGAACAGGATAAGGAAAATGAGAAGGCTCTATAGCATAGGATAATTGTTGGAGGAGGTTTCCGCGCGCATAAATCTAGAAATCTAAAGGGGTAGTCTATTTATTTCTGCCTGAGAACCATCACAAGGCTCCATCTGAAAATGCCTGCGCTTGGACGTTATACAGCTCGGCATACTCGCCGCCACGCGCAAGGAGCTCCTTGTGAGTTCCAGTCTCAACCGCCTCACCATCCCTCATGCATCTGAATGAAATTCAGCCGACGACCGAGGGAAAAAAATAACACTGTGTGCTCCCATTATGAGATCCGCGTGCTTGGTCATATATCTCATTCCGCCAGAATAAAATCAATTTAAGAAACTGAGTTCATAGGGTCATCCAGTATCAAAAAATGGTCATCATGGTATGAAAGTACTTGAAAAATATAGACCTTATTCAAATTTTAGTTCATATAGATTGCTTGCCATTTGAGCTCACAACGCAGCTCGCAAGTTCGCCATTTTGAGCATTTTAGGGCATTTTTTGGTGTTTTTACCTCAAATGGCCATCTTGCTCTGTGGATTGTGAGCCCGAAACCCATGCGATTTGGGTGAACCAAAATATGAGTGTGTTCCTATTTGCAGGTACTTTCATGGTGGTTTCACCATTTTCTCATACCGTGTGAATCGACGAACCCGATCAGGAAGATGATTGTATTACGACACAGCCACATAGGTAAAGTATGCATTAAACCTCACACAGGGTCCTGGAATGATCCCAGGTTCGTGTTACAATCTTAGTTGAAGTGATTTGGCCCAGAAATGGGCTCAAACCACTGCGGGCATTATTTTTTGCCGCCACTGTATACTACAGACTTTGGCATCTGCTGGCAGGGTATTTCTCGAAATCGGGATCCAAGCGATTTGAAGGAAGTCCAATAACCAGTCGTTTTGCAGGGAATTTGATGCAGAGAGCTCGGAGGGCATAGCAGTACAAAGTGTTGATTTCTGTAGCAGTTCAACTCGGTGTCGAAATAAAATAACGCAAGTCACGGGAACATAGCCTGGCCCCGAGTCCAACGGGTGACGCCCGGAGAGTAATTCCTTCGATGTATAGTGTATTAGATGTGAGTGCGGATCATCCGCCACCAGGCTTGCTCTCGTCCATTGTCGTGGCTTAATTTACGAAGGGTTTATGGACCAACTGTGCGCGAAGGTCGCTTCGGGCGGATATATATTACTGGAAAGGAATCCGTGCAGCTCGAAAGGTTCTTTACTATGAACGATAGTGTATAGAAACTTGAAACCCAGTGCACCGGCACATAAAACAATGTCAGAAGCCATATAGCCGTCCCAAGTCGAACGGGGGCTTTCACCCAGTCAGTGAGGAGTGGATCAGTAGATGTGAGTGTGGAACGTCCGCCACCAGGCTTTCCTTGTTCTGCCATCTCCATTTTATTTATGCGGCAGTTCAACCCGGCGTCGAATTGCAAACACTGAATAGCCTGGCCCCGAGTTGCACGAGGAGTTCCCGCAGACAAGTTAACAATGTTGCGACACTAGGGTGTGTGGGCGCGGACCGCCCACTACCAAGCGCTTCCCATATGTGGCAGCTCAAGTTGAAACACAGGAAAGAAAAGGAAACAGAGACTAGGCAACACCATTCCCTGACCTCGAGTCGAACGAGGAATTCCCGCAGACAATGACAAATTCACCTTATTACAGTGTGTGGGCGCGGACCGTTCTTTCCTCACTGTGGCCGTGATGGTTGATTTATGTGGCAGTTCAATCCGGCGTTGAAATACAAAAATATTCTGCGCAGTGATGCATAGCCTGGCCTCGAGTCGAACGAGGAGTTCCTGCACATACGGACACCGTACGTTTTCAGTGTGTAGGCGCAGACAGTCCGCCCAGGCTTGCGTATCCCAGTATCGAGTTTATCTACCATCTACGTAGATGAAAAAGGAAGCGGTCGAAACCATAGCCTTAGCCCCGAGTCAACCGAGGAAATTGAATTGCTACAGAAACAGTCAACACTCATTTACCCCAGGTTGTCCGTCCGCCGCCAGGCTGATTCTCCCCCAGTCTGGACTCGCGATGTACGCGTTCAAGTCGCGTGACCGCGCGTAACCGGTCCGGATCCATGATCTGATCATCATCTCCCTCTCACGGTGACTACAAACGTCCGCCTGCCGGCGCCTGCTGACCTATATCGACGCGCACACCGACACCTTCATCGCGCGCTCGCCGAGGCCGTCGCGATCCCGTTCATCTCCGGCGATTCCGTCTTCCGGCCCTCGGTGCTCCAGATGCCCGAAGAAGACCGTCCGCTCTACGGGCACTGCGACGTCCAGCGACGGTGGGACTTGGGCGGGCGGCGATTGTGTTGAGTGCTGAAAAGCGTAAGGTGTGTTCTTTTCTCTGTCTCTACTATTCGTTCTTGTCCGTCGTCCCTCGCGTCTGCTTTTCCTGCCCGCGGCGCCTTATTCGTGCCATTGCACCCCTCCTTCCTCCACCCTTCCGCAGCGCCCGCGTGCGCGTCCTACTGTGTCACTTTCCGTACAGCGTCGAGACTGTACGCGGCGCATCTCTCTGCACCCATCGTCCGCCGCATCCCCTACGCTTCTTCCACTCAATGGGCCTTCCTTGTCCCCATACCCCTTCAATATTCCCTTCGCCCACTCGCTAACGCTCCCTCCCAGATCCAAGTCCTCCCGCGGTGCCTGCACCTTCCCCCGCTCTCCCTGTACGGAATCGAGCGTACGTTCGCGGGCCCGGGTGCGCGAAGACGATGATTCCAGCGAAGGTGTGGGGAAACTTTGGCATTCGGTGCGTCTTCCCGTCTATCGATTTTGTTCCCTGTTATGTTCCTCCCCGCGTTCCCTTACATTGATCTACACCGCAGCCAATCCGTCTCCTTCCCATCCACGTCCTCTTCACCCTTTCACGTCTTCCGCGCCTTGCTCCGCTGTGTCTCCGCACATCCCGCATCATGGCCGTCATGCTCTTCTGTTCCTTCTGCATCCAGCCCATCCCTGCTCTTCCTTCATTCGCGTCGTGCCGCTTCGTCTCTCCGTGTCGTCGCCCCCATTGCTCCTTCCACCCACCCCCGTCCTAGCGTTCTCGCCCGATCTTCCTCATCTCCCAATCCTCCTTGTCCGCATCCGTATCCGCCTCTGCTTCATGCCACGTCCGACGTGCGCGTCGCAAATAAATGCAGTCCTCCACACCCTTCCTTCGTCTTTCCTCCACCGTGCCGAGTCCTCGCCCCGTATCCCGTCCGCCGCTTCATCACTCCCTCTCGTCCTTTCCTCACTTCTCCGTCCCCGCCCTCCCACGCCGATGCTCGCTGCTCCACGCACATCGGTCCCTTTCCCACTCCTTCGCACCCACCCCGCCCCGCATTCTACGCCATATCCCCATGCCTTACGCCCTTCCCCGCGCGTATCAGCGCCGGCTCCTTCCACGTCCCGCATTCTTTTATATCCTTTATATCCCCGCCTTCCTTCCCATTCCTTCCATTCCTTTACCCTGTTTCCGTTTCCTTGCCTTGCAGTTGACTGAAGCGTTTTCAGCCTCGGCCCGCCCCACACTCCCGGTCCGCCAGCGGCTCCTCGTGCCCCGCCTCGGGAGCTCGAACACTTGTTTGCAAAATCGGAGTGTGCGTCGTATTTCTTCTAATCATTTGTTTGCGCGCTTTTTGCATCCTTCTATCCTCGATGGGCGCGCGTTGTAGCTCGCGGAACGGCTTCTGGCGCAGGGGATGGTGGTGCGGTGCGGGTTCCTGGCGGACTTCAGCGGGAAGTGCGGGGACGATGCGGCATGTGCGGGGGTGCCGCGAGGTGTACGCGGAGACTCGGAGCGGGTGCGGATGGGCCCGTGGGGTGCGCTTGGCATCGGCACGCGTGTACGAGCGGGGACGGTTGCGCAGGGGTTGTTGCGCAGGGGTGACGCGGACGCGAGCTTAAATAGGCGGGGGCCTGCGTGCCCTGGGTGGTACGAGTGTACAAGGGCTGCGTTAGCACAGGCAATATTAATATAACTTTGCTTATTCACAAAGCCCCAAAAGAAAATATGGACTAAAAGTAAACTGCAGTTCAATCGGAAACGACTCCGGAAGTTTGTTGGACTAGCGGGCGGGGGCTGCCGCGGAAGTTGGGACATCAGGTTTAGAGAGAGGGCAGCTTGATTGATGAAGTTCAACTGAAACGCACAGTAGGGGCAGCTCCGTCTCCAAGAATTCAAGAGAACAAAGCAATACGATCAATATTCTGAAAACAATTCTACGATGCCAGAACCTATTAATTTATGAGTGAGAAGGAGGTTGAGAGGGAGAGTAATTGTTGACTTGCAATATACTCGGTAAAAATGTCCTGGTGTTAAATGCTAATTGACGCCCTTGATTTCGTGGAATTTCCGGAGTAGATCGTACTGGGCCGTGGTCCATGAATCACCAAAGACTTCGACTCTGAAGGTTACTTCGGGAAGGGATAGTTGGCAAGCGAAATCCTCTCCCAACTGTTCTTCTCCCAAGGGATCGAAAGACCAGTAATATCGTTGATCTGGGGGTAGAATCTGGATCCAAATCGTTCCATCCTCCTCGAAATAAGCCGCCGGCGAAGCTACAAACAGATATGGCATATTCGATGGAGGATCCGTGTTCTGCTCAGGTAGTGGAGTCGCATCCATAGGTAAACTTCGTCAATAAGAAGCAGGTCGTCCAGCTTCACGCCGGTGGCTATAGATTGTCAATTCGAGAAATATAAGCAGAGAATGAACAGACCGATCCCAGAGTCCAGGAGGCGAGGAACTTGAGAGATCCAGGATTCTGTCATGTACCGGATATCAGGTACAAAGGTACAGCTCAAAAATCCAGATCATCTTCGGATCCCGCCGGCACTGCTATCCTGGTGCTGGGTGTCAGCGTAGTGCAGCGAAAAATCAGAACACACTGTTTCCATTGCGTGTCCAGAGCAGTAATATCAATTACAATTGAATTCCAGGATGTCCAAGGCGCAACGCGGAGTTCGATCTTAGTAAGTTTTAAATTCGGGAAATGGACATGGATGTCCAAAAGGTCTCCGCCGACAGTCGCCAGTTTTCCAAACGGAATATGATCACAGACGGAGAGCTCAACGCGTCTGCTTGAGGGAAGGGCCATCAACATGGCATGGATATCGCACACGTCCATGCGTAAAAATAGCTGCTGTTCGATGTCTCGGGTGTTGGACGTTACTGACATCTCCCACGGAATCAAATCCGCCGATATGAGCCATGAAGGAGCACCGTCCGATTGAAGTCCCAGATCATGGTAGCACAAACGACCTGTCGAGACCCGTATTGAAGGGGTGAGATTATTGTAGGGCTCAGCACGCTTACAACGCGGTCAACGTTGTAGCGTTCAAGTGGTCTTTGTAATTTTTCGACACTCTTTCCTGTGAACAATACCCATCTAATCCCATGCACAGGGAGCCGCTGGAAGACTCGGTAGCGGATGGTTCCCCCCTGCATTCCATGCTTAGCTCTCCGTTCTGCAGGTATTGTTCGGGCCTTGCTATGGTCTTCAGAGATTTTTTCGACCCTCTTTCCTTAAAACAATACCCATCTCATCTCATGCGCAGAGAGCCGTTAGAAGGCCCGGTATCGGATGGTCCGCACCTGCATCCCATAGCTGTGAACACCTTGTTTCTGCAGGAGTCGCTCGTTCGAATCGAGCCCGGGCCCTTGCGAGCGGTTTCAGCATTTTCTCCCCGTTTCCCGCGCAATAACGCCCATGTAATTCCATGCCAGGTTGTACCAGGAGGCCCGGTAGCGGACGATCCGCACCTGCATCCCATGGTTAGGAAAAAAAGGGGTTCTGCAGGAGTCGCTCGTTCGAATCGAGCCTCGGTTATGCTACTGATCAAGCTCAGTCTTTCTTCGATCCCGGCGAAGCATGGACGTGTCCCGGTATCACCCGGGGCAATAACAACCCGAACTTATATGACATGTTTAGTCAGTAGCCTAGCCGTCTTTTTATCCCCTTGGCTTCTGCACTCTCTATATCATTCCATGCTGGTGTATTTTTTCGATGCGGCATGGCAGAGTGCTGGCGAAGTGCGAGAGAAAGGTGTTGTAGCTGTCGATACTAGACATGGTGAAGGGACCTCTTTGGCGGGTTTCATTGTCGTTTGTTTTCTTCGGCTTACGGTGGCCGGTTTCTGGCAGAGCGCTCATCGGGATGTGGAAATAGAATGTGGTTTCAATGGGGATGTGCTCTTCGTCATTGGATTCAGCCTGCTTTCAGCGTGGATGAGATCTCTTGCTGCTGGAGGCATGGTCTTCGTCGTCAGATATTGTAACCGCCTTGTGCTTTCGTTTAGCCAGTGCAGTTTGTAGCTTCTTTCGCATGAGTTCGGGATTGGAGATCCGAAACTGTGTAGCTGGGGAGGCTTCAGACGAATGGATAAGGCCAGATGAGCGAAACGCGCCATTTGAGGGCTCAGCAGGCACCCGCGAGTTTCCTGCTGTCTCCGAATCGATCTCCTCAATGTCGGAGTCGTTGGTGTTCATCTCATAGGCCGTAACGCGTTCGATGGGTACAAAATAGAACACATATGAACAGGATAGCTGGTTAATGTGGATGTGGAGGTAGAGTAAAACTACCTTTTTGGGAATCGCGCCGAAAAAAAATCGTATTTGCCATTATTTTCAGGAAGTGCTGTAAAGTGAACTCCGCATATCCAAAATTTCGTGCCAAAATTGGGCATGCCAGTTATTCGCTTGTACGTCCGGCGAAAGTTGAGAGGATTTATTACGGAAGCACGAGCATCCAAGTTGCAGAGTCTGCCTCCATACAGCGAGGCACGAGAGACAGGTTTCCTGGGCACGCGATGTGCTGATCTATGTACGTATCCTCACTGTCTGATAACTCAAATACGGGTCTGCCGCCGGTAAACCATTATCTGGGTTCAGGACCCAGGTGGCCAGACTTGTGGGCATGTCGAACCGTTGGATTTGTTCGCTTGAACTGACTTGTCTTCGGGGTCGCGGCTACTGCACTGAGAGATTGGGTAACTTTGGGGCACTTGCAGCACATAAAAAACGTCATTGCTAATCTGTAAGAGCACCGGGGACAGAGATCCTCAATTCTTATATAGATTACTGTAATATGGACTTTGGGACTTGACTCGATGGCTCCTTAACGGTACTCGGAGCCTGCGTGACCCAAAGAGATGACTCGCATTATGGGATTCGTCGGCTCTGCGACTGACGTCGAACTCCGCAGTGCATGCCCGTTCTCCGAGTCACTGACTGTGCTCGGATACGTGGCCAGATCGGCTATGCTGAGCGCAAGTATTATCTAAAGACGGTGCAAGCCTTGCTGCTAAGGAGCGCATTGGGTCCTTTTGACCCTGGCAGTCTCGCCACGCTCAGACATCTCATAAAATTCCATCCCGCTCTGCTAAGGAGTAGAGGAAAACGGATCAATTGCAATGAACACTGTACGCCGAACCAAATCTGAGCAGTTATCACACGTATATATTCGAATGTAAATAGTAGATCCAGACAAACTCAATCCAAACGCTTATTTCGTCTCCACGCAGTTAATTCCACAGTAAATAACGATAGGACCAGGAATGCCTCTCAGGTCATCACACATAAAGGGATCAAAACCGGTAGTGCTGTGAACACAAGTCATCACGCCGTCAATGCCTGTGAAAACGTGCGTACCAGGGATTGGTATAGCCGAAACAAGGTTCAGTGATGGAGGCCCGGGCGGAACAGTGTAGTGGTTGGTCTCCAGTTCCTCCACAACCCTGTCGTACCACGGTCCACTAGTCGACGTGTTGGGCAAGCAGCAGACCTGCACAGATCGGGCACGGAGTTCCGGGTACGGTGTCGCAAAGACCAGGGGCTGGAGTAAAGGATAGCAAAGTAAGCACTTTGAGCAAGAAAACGCAAGCACTCACGACGAGCAACGCAGCAATTACGCTGGAAGTGCGGAGAAACATCGTGGGTGGAATTAAGCTTAGAGGATACAAAGGTACCGAGCGGGCTGCGGAACGGCGCAGTACTTATAGGCTCGCCTCGGCAATTGCGACATTTATCTCCACTTTAATGTACCCTACCAGGGTTGTTACTGTACTATTTCAATCAATTCAATGATGCATGACCCAAAATACCAGTTTGACTATTGGACCTTGAGGCACAATCTTCCTTCAGAGGGGGTTATCAGCTACCCAGCCGTGTCTCACAATCTGGAAATAATTGACTGAGGGAACCCAGCATCGGCTCATCGTGTTGTATTTATCCCTTCATTTCGTGAGACGGACCAGACCGTAAAGGTGTACTGCCGAGTAGCCAAAATGGCCAGTTACTGCAACAAATGAAATTTCAGTTCAGTTCAGTTCGGTTTGTAATAAAAGGTAGGTGCACACTATGTAGTGCATTAATCAACCCTTATTCGGCACTGCTCCTTTGACATCCAGCCTCAGCCCTCTGGCAAGTCGTAAAAGGATTTCAGCCCCTCCCCGGCCTCTGTGTTCTCAATAAGTGAAAGTGAGAACGACCTGCACCTAGGGTTCCATAGTCAATTCCGTTCCCCAGCCGTCTTTGGAGCTTTGTTCCTGTTCCGGCTTAAGTCGTGTGATCCTCGCTTCGCGATTTCAAGCCAAGATGCTAAGTCCTGCGGGGTTCATGACTATGAACCCCGGGCTTGATTGGGCCAAATGATGGCCTTTGCAGTAAATTGGACAATCATAACGTCCAGGGGTTATTTTTGACTGAATTCACATATGTTTGGAAAAACACTAGAAGGCGGCGGAAAATTGCAGTGATTTTCAATGAAGCTGAGAGTTGGAAACAATCTCAGTTTCCCTGTCTGCAAGGAATTCTACGGACGCAATGCTATACAATGACTAGGAACACATCTGAAGGATTTCTTCCGGCTTTTCTAATTACGTTACGATGAGCGAATCCGAAGAATGAGGCCAAGGCATGCCAACATTGACAAAAAAAGTTCCAGGAAATCAGCGCTCGTAGACACATTCAAACCGCATATTTTCGCCCTATTACAGCCATTTGCGGAACTGAGGGCGCGGCCCGTTTTTCATCAAAATTTGATGTTTTCGCTAGATCAGCCATTACCGACTCAGTTCTTACCCGTTTTCCTTCAAAGTAGGACCAATCAACTTTGATTTTGATTCTGGTGGGCCGTGGATTTAGGAATCTTTTAGGGGCGGGGGAATTGCCTTTTTCGGCAACTTTAGAGATGCCCACGCATAGCAGCTGTAGCATTCGACACACATACAATACACCTAGATTTTGGATATGATCGACCTACACTTATCCCCGAGGGCCCCATATCCCGAGATCTACAATACAATGTCTAATTCAAATTTGGTTCCGGATATAATTTCAACTATTTTTGTTCTCTACATTGGATGTGGATAAGATTGAAAAACCTGGGACCCTCCGTCATACATGCGAGCGTGCTATATCCAAGTTTCAGGTTAATTGGACCAGCATAGCTAATACTACAACTGTTCTGGGTGGAAGCCCCGAAATTTACCGAAAAACGCAATTCCCATGCCCCCACATCATTGTGGGGTGGGTCCTCCTTTCGAGGCAAATAGGTAAATTTTGAGCCTGCGGCAGCTGTTCTCGTCAAAACTGACAAAAACAAGGGAAAAAAAAGCCACTCCCTAAGTTCCGCAAAGAGCTGTAATATGTCAGAAGTAAAAGAGCCCACTGGGAGCAATTTTTGCTTTGCCGTTGGCAAAGTCCAGGACATCAAACCGACTAGACAGATCGGTTACCGGTCTAGACGGCTGCGCTGTCGCTCCCACCATGCCACCCTCTGCGTCCAGCCCGCCATCCATGCTGCCTGGACATCACCCGCTATTACCCACGCCGTGCTACCCTTCGACCCGCCAATCCAGCCCGCCCTCAACTCTTCCTCGCCCACTCGACCCCTGCGGACGATCTGGCGCCATCTTTGGTGCCATGCCCTATGCCGTCCAACGCCTAAATACCAACAACTATACCACTGCGCCACCCTTGCAACCCCTTTCCGCCATGCCTCGGCCCGCATTCACCCTGGTCCACAAAGTTCGGCGCGATGCCCCGCGAATCGCGTCCCTCCCTGTCCTTACGCACGTCCGAGCCGATTCTTCTCCCGGCCCCCCTTCTTCCGCCTTGCCCGTTGAGGAATCCCTTATGGACTTGCCCGATCTTTTGGTGGTATTCTCGGGACCCAGGTGCGTTACCACTTACCACGTTCCGCATACAAGACAATCCGCTTGACTGATCACAAGTATAGAGCCCAAACTGGGGTGGGTTCCATGATCTGAATCATTTCCTTCAATTTATCCTGGATTTAGGCAGACTACATCTTCTGCAAATGAAAACTCAGACACAATGATGTCCGATTCTCAAGGTGAACTTGGCTCTTCGGTTTATTTCACCATTCTGATTTGAATATGTCTCGCAGGTTCTTCAACTAGTAAGAATATTCTGTGGTGTATTGCAAACAATACTAATTTGCATGATTCACAAGCTCCATTCCCATTTCTACCCCTGGAAAATGTCGAGAGTGACTTTGATGAGAACTCGGAAGCTGACTAAGATCTGCTGAAAAAGCCCATTTCATCGAACCTCTTCCAGAGGAAGAGGGTGTAGATACGAATGGGGTCATCTCCCTTCACCTTGCAGGCACCAAGACAAGACTTGGAACTGAGCTGACTGGGAATGCTTGGCCAAAATGATATAGGGACAGTTCATTCCGGATCCACCCTTCTGCACCGTTCTTTGCTATGCAGGAAAAGAATGTCAAACCAACAGGTTTAGATTATCCCTCGGTCTTCATCTGGTTTCCCGATTTATTCAAACTGAGAAAAAACTTACTTGTGTGAACAAGGACTGCTCATTTCAAAAGTACACATTGTCCCCTAGAAATCAAAGGGTTCAATGACCAACTTCTTGCGTGAGGTGTCATTAGCTTTGATCGAGTTTACTATGTCTTGAAAATCCAGATTCAGTGCAAAAAAAGGATAATACTGGATGTCGGCAATCTTGGAATTTGTATGATCCTTTGATTTTGGACCGGCTGGATCGTGGACTAGTGGATTGCTTTCCAGCTTTCCTCACAGCCAGGAATGGCACTGATAAAACTCTGATGACTCTCATCAGGGCTGGAATGGCACATCACATGAGTGCTAGTGCTTGGTCTAAAATATTAGGGGAACTGCATGTCCGAGAATATGATCTGCGGCAACTCCAATATCTCTACGCTATTCACAGGGCGAAAGCAATCCAAAAGAATTTGGACATTGCGGAAAGATCCTATGAGCCATTCTCGAAGTATGCCGGATTCTATCTGTCTCGCTGGTACATCAACAATGTCTACATGATTATATGCAGCACATTCATCCCATCCTGGACCAATGGATGTCACTGCTCACTGCTTTCATCATAAAGTGGGATCATTCATTCAAGGTTCCGAAATACTTGATGAAACTCAATGGAGTTATGACCGTTGTTGTACTGTTCACAATTGTGATTGAATTTCAACAAATTTGATACCATGCCTTTGTTCCAACAAAGATTGTCCCATATCCATGCTGCATTGGAGGGAATGATCCAATTGCTTACAGCTCATGGCCTGCCTCAGCCAGTCCTTGCATTCAAAGACAATGTTGCGAGTGATGCAGCAACATTTATGCACTATGTACCCTCATTAGCCTAGGGAACTTGTTCTTTGTCAGGAATATTTTATAGGTATCAGCGCCGTGACGACGCGAATTTACCTAGTAATATCTGCTATATTACTATCCTAGGATGCCATCCACTGCAGATTACATTGAAGTCCATTGTGTCAAAAAGGTCCATGATTCAAGGCAGTAAACCATCTCTGCCACTGTCCTATCCCAA
>JARKIE010000483.1:0-58727 GCA_029378255.1 Mycena rosella
TGTAGTTTTACTGATGTGGGTGAGTATTTCCTCCTCATCTTCGGGATGCTTGTACTAATATATGCTCCAGCGCTGAACTAAACCTCTCAGCAGCAACGGGAATGATTTCGTTTCAAAAGCAATCAACTTGAATCAAATCAAGTTCATCCAACGCGTAATCGCGGGCTCGGGCAATCGCACCCCTGCAAAAAACAGGCACGTGCAGTCATGTGCGGTACAAACAACCGTCGATTCCTCCGCTCTTCTTCCTTCTCCCCCCCTCATTATCACACTCGCTGCAGCTATAATCTACCTGCACCCACCGCATCATGATGGTGCCCGCCAAAGCAAAGGCTCCCCCCCCGAGGTGGCATCAGCTCTCCCAGTCCCTTGGCCGGACACTGCTATCGCAATGGGCGGGCAGACCCCATCGCCTATGAAATCTGGCGGCCAACCTCCATAGGAAGTCCCATCACTTTCCACGCTCAACGGCAAACACGCGTGGGTCGGTGGCACCACTTCGTAGGCAGGCGCCTGGGTGGCATCGCCGCGGGATCGCACAGTGCATGCCTGCACACGCGGATACGCATTAATCCTGTGTTCCCGCGCACGTAGAGCACCGTGAACGGCGGTTTTTATCGTTCAACGTTTCCATTTCACACGAATAAGTATGCATTACTTACTCGCGTACTTTTTAGTCACAATTTTAGTTATTCCAGAACAATTCCATTACTTTACAGGTTGAATCACAAGCAATTGCAGTTGCTTTAAGTTCAATTGACTTCGGCTACTCGAATTAGCACGTGGTGGGTAAGTGCACGTGCTCTGCTTTTTGCAGGGGTGCGTTTGCAGCTAATGTAATCGCACAAACCGCCACACCATCCTGGATCAATCACGTGCCTCATAACTACGGGGAGAACAACATGGGCACCATCAAAGCGCATGAGTGGCAAACTCTCGCCACCCTATATCTCCCGATTGCGCTTGTCCTGCTGTGGGCAGATCGTCCCACAGACGAGCATTCAGCACACTTCCTCGGGATGCTAGAGACCACAGCATGGCATTATTCCAGGCTGTAATTCTTGTCTGCCGCTACACTATGACGGTTGAGCGTGCAACCACATACCCTACTTTCCTCAAAACATGGGTCGAAGGACTTACTGTCCATCCCCCATACCCAAAATCATGTGAAACGGCCCAATGTGACGTCGCGTTCCACATCTATGATTTTCTTCTACTTTTCGGCCCTGTGATCTCGTGGTGTGTTTCCCTTTAAGCGAGTCATCGGCTACCTTCAGAAGGTTAACACCAACGACCGTGTCGGAGGAGAACTCGAGGGCATCTTGACCAAATCCTTCCTGCGAGGTGCGACCTTGCGCCGCTGGCTTCGGCACTCGAATTCCCGGAGATCATCAAACAATTCAAAGCAATTTTCGACCGGGCTTTCGATCTCGGAGCGAGGCCGTGGGTACCTCTCCTCCTCTTGTCAAAGATGGGGACCGTGCACAGTACATGTTCAACGGTACCAACTTCTCCCATGCATCGACGCACCTAGGCAATAGTCTCGTTTTATATTATCCTTCAACTTTGGCGAGCACACCGATCGCTGGCAGCATCAAACGAATCCTCTCGCATGGAGAGAATACCTCTTTACTATTCGTCGCCAGGCTCCCTTACCTCCCGGGCAGTCGGACCCATTTCTTCGGTATTACCCTTACTTCCCTGCTCACAGCTACTCTTCTAAAATGCAAAACACCACTGATACGGTCCAACCATCTAGGATATTATCCCACTGTGCACGATTTGAGTTCTCGGAAGACTGCGCCGTAGTTCTTAACCTATCCAGAAGCTGAAGCATTAGGGCTATTCGTCGCGGCGACCGAAAGGATGGCCCTTATGTCAAATTATGAGGTACACGAGTAGCTATGTTAAGTTTTGTAACCATAGTTTAGCAAATACATGAGCAGCTGGATTTTGGAGAAACATTGTGCACGCGACACCAAATGAGAATGAGTCGACCGAGCAACAGGCTACAGTCGGGTTTGTCATAATGCATAGACCTGGTGAGGATTTTGGATCCACTAAACCACCCTTTCTCACTGTAGAGTGGTCCTCATAATGCATAAATGCTCATACTGCATAAGATTTGGTCCTGAGGAGGGGTCCACCGACATTATGCATTATGAGCAAGTTGACTGTACATCGCAGGTGTGCAGCAGTGCCGATGAATCGTAGGTGCGCACCTCGTCTGATAGAACAATTGCCCAACCTTGGTATCGCTGTACAACAGCGACATCAGGGTTGTTTTGCAGGACTTGAGTGCCGATGAATTGTAGGTGTGCATCTCGTCTTGTAGAACAGTTGCCTGAACTTGGTGTCGCTGTACAACAGTGACATTAAGAAACTGCTGGGTTGCTTGCAGGACTTGAGTGCGAGAAATATTAACAAAGACTCTTTATAAATGCCATCACTACATGCGATTGACATGCGCTTGATGAATGTCAAAACAAGATGCATTGGCTTTTGCCCCCAGTGTGAACGGGGTCCTTCCACTCAAACATGTTACCAACACTCTAGCTACGTAGGCGTGCACCGTGTGCTGCATTGGATTGAGTGATCATTGAGGCTCCCTCCAGCGGCCTTTTGCTGGATGCACCGGACGAGTGTGATTGGACCTCTGCGTGAAATATTAGGATTTCCTTCTACCTGAGAGCCTGGCGGCATCGTCGACAATACATTTACTGAGTTTATATATGATGATCAGAATCCTGGATCTACCCTGGACACTTGAACTAGACTGAATGCACGTAAATCAAAACCTCACCGGCCAGTGAAAAGTATCTCAGACAGCTTCACGACACGCCTGCCCCGAATCGAACGGGGGGCTTCCACCAGACTCTCGGTTTCAAAGATAACTTCAAATTGGCATGGACACCCACCATGTGCTACAGGCATGTCTTGCTCCCAATTTAACCCAGAGTTTGCCTCACTGAATGGAGGGACCTTTTTTAAATGTGCCGCGGAACTATTCAGACCAAGTGTTCACATAACACGTAACACGACCCTGTGAACTGAACACTTTTGGTACCCATAACCATAGCGCTGGGCAAATGAACACCTAATTTTTTGAAGTCCTAAATAGCTTAAAAACACTTTAAAAATACTAAAAACTTTGCGCTAGATGTGGTGAATCACTGCGAATGTAATCTAATGTAATCTTATGCTCCTCCCAAAGTGAGCCTCGATAGTGTGTCGTCACCGTCTTTTACCCTGGCCTTCCCCAATCCAGTCAGATATTTTGAAAGGAGTTTTCTGGCTCATTGGAAGTACTAGTAAATGAGGCGGGGAAAGAGAGATTTTCAAAAATCAAGGATATTTGTTTGCATATCCTATGCAAAAAAGCTTAAAAGACAGTGCACACCACACGGTGCACGCCCTTACCAGTTCTTGGCCTGATCAGTGCTGAGTTAAATCACGTCGGCTGCTCAGCGAACCCGACAATTTCTGTCATAAGCGACTATTAAAGTCACCCGTCCTCTGCTGTGGAGGTCCCTGCTGTTCCGAGCAGCCATAGTTGACCCGCCAATAAATTGTGTCATAACTGTCACCTTCTTTCCCTCCATATAGGTGTTGGGAACAAAATGAACACTTTTGGAGACCATCACAGTTCGGCTGGCTATCTGAACACCTGAGAAGAAGTGAACAGTTGGCATAACATGTAACACGGTGTGAACACTTGGTCTGAATAGTACAGTATTTCCCGCCGGATGACGAGTCTAAACAGAAGCTCCAACAGAATGGAACTCTTACCTCGTACTGGATTGCCCACTCCGCTATCTGAAGCACCACTGCCAATTCTGTTCCTATTGAGTCAGGCGAAAATGACGTGGTGGTGCGCAGTGACACGACTTGACGTGACACCGGCCCCGATCCTCCAGGACCTTTCCGCAACCCCGGAAATGAGGCTCTAGCATCTCAAGTAATGTGCCTGAGGCAGGCTCTGGGAGAATAAGGCTTAGTTGCTGTAACGGAGGTGGCAGTCACTCCGTCCCAAGCTGGCAGATTATTTTATTTCCTGTTATTTTCGTCGCCAACCACATTCCCTTTGTTTCTAGTTCTCCTTGACACGTACATTGTGTCCCGACGCTCCTTCGACTCTGTTTCAGCATTACAAGTACTGCACCAACGCCGCTGCGGCGTCGGCCAGTAACTTGAGACACAGCTCATCTGAATGACTAGTATGTTCTGAGGCCGGGAGGCCTCGACAGATCTACCGGTAATGCCATTCAAGTTTATCGGAGCACGATCAAAATGAATTCTCCATAGATTTTTATGAAATTTGACCGAAAATTATGAGTACTTATGTAATTGTTCTTTTCTTAAATCGGAGTGAAATTTTCACAGGCTCGAAACTTCATTAGTCCGCACTCATCTGTGTAATGTTTTAGTGGCTGTGTTGAAGCCTTTTTAGTGGCTGTGTTTAAATCTGCTTCAAACTTTATGACTCGCTAATACAGTCATTCCGTGGTCCTTGCACCACATTTTAAAATTTTCACATTCTTCAGCTTAAATGGGGTTTTTTTTTCGATGAAACCAAATATACAGATAGACAATACAGCTATGTAGAGCTTGGTACTGCAAAAAATTCAAGAGAAACAACCAATTTTAAAACATTTTGGGGCCAATCACGTGGAGCACATTTTTGTACATCACCGGTCCTTGCACATCTGCACAAAACCAGCTGGAAATTCATGTTCTAAGCAAAATTTGGCACACATTTTGAACATATAACACTCCTGGTTCCTCATATGTTGTTGTGTGCATCCAGATTGTCCATACCTCTTCCTCTCACTCAAATCTCAACTTCAACCGATGGAGTAGTACACTGTATTGTGTCCACCACTTCCTGTGTTCTTTTCTTCATCTTCTTTTCATGGGAACTCCTCCTAGACCTCACACTACATTTTCATCTCAATTACAATATATTTGGCTTTGTTTGCACCTCACGTGAACATGATTCATGATGGATTTTTTCCTCCTTGATGTCCTGACCACCCAATAGCATCGGATTTGTTTTGTATGAAAGATATCATTCAGAATTATGATATGAAATCTTCAACCTATCCTTGGAGATCTGTTTTAGCATGAAATTCCATGAATAATGCAAATTTGGTCTGTGTTGCCATAATTGCACAGGCACCAGATACCCCACGGTCTTGAGAAAGACAGAGAATGTGAAGGGCACACATATGAAGGGATCCAGTTAAAAGACTGGACCAAAAAAACCCTTCTTGGGCTCAGAAAAAAATAATGTGCAAGGACCAATGATTGTGCAAGGACCGTGGATTGACTGCAGCATGCAAGAGTTCGAACCTGTCCAATGCATTTGTTTTTCGGCAAGGTATGCCTTCGCTTTGCTCCGGCGCACCAAAGAAACTCTGTATTTACATGGAATTTATAAAATATCAGTTTTATTCTATGTTCAAATCACACCAGGGGCAAAGGCCAGGGCACCTAAAAGACAGGTGCCTTGACAAGAGGTACTCTGCATGTGTTCTGCAGCTCCTTGCAGGACACCAAACACATCTTGAAAGGGTGATAATGAGCCCTTAGCACGACAAAGGGTTCACAAAGAGAAGACAAAGGGCAGGCACAATTTCAGGGGTGGCAGGAAATTGTGCCTGCTCTTTGTCTTCTTTTTGTGATCCCTTTGTTGTGCAAAGAGTTCATTATAATTCTTTCAAGACATGTTTGGCGTCCTCAAAGGATTCACTGCTCACATGTGTCAGGACCTCTTGCCAAGGCACCTGTCTTTCAAGTGCCCTGGCCTTTGCCCCCAGTGTCAGGAGCCAGCTTACAAAACACAATGGTGAACTATATATGTAAATGGAACACAGAATAAGGATTCAATTTTAATCCTTGAATGCATGTGCTACACACAGTCCCCGTCAGTTTTCTCCGGCGCAACACGGGCATCAGAATCCTGACCCTCCAAGTTGAGATTTTTGAGTCGGCCAAAGCACTCTTGACGCAGAATTTATTGAACGCAGGTGCAATCGGATCAACATTTGCCATGGTACACAGCGGGGGGGCAATAGAGAGCGAGTATGCGGGGCTCGGGCTCATGTCGCAGCAGACACAGCAGCACGCAGGCAGCCATTCATAGTGTGCGCGGCGTGTGCATCGCATTTAAGACGTAACTATCGCGCCCGGCTGCCCGGCCGTGTGCGCGATGTCCACTTGCACATCATCGGGCAGCAGACAGCAATGCGGTGCGCACAATTAACAGCGGGGTGCGCAGGCTGCGTGTGGCGTGCGCTGATTGCATTGCCATGCGCCGCGCTGCGCGCCAGCGCTTTGTATCTTGCTGCGCAGAGCGCACTAGCCTTACTTGTGTATTTACACAGGGACATCTCTAAAAATTCAGTTAGCCCCCGCGGGTCGGGAAGATATTAGTCCGAGACCGGATTATGACTACGAATTTAGCGCGAAACGACATAAGTACGAAGTTTTGCCGGGCAGTGCCACGGCTCAAGTTTATCGGAGCACGAACAAAATGAATTCTCCATGGATTTTTATGAAATTTGACCGAAAATAAACAGAAAAAGTCAACCGAAAAGCACATCACCGCCAGAGTTCTCGGACCTTGCCGGCGACATATTTGAATGCTAATAAGGGCCATGTCCCGCCCTTTGACAGTCCGACGACCGCCCAACCCAGCAGCTTCCGCAGCCCAAATCCTATCCAAATGACGGCCCAGCAGAAATATTGCAAGTAGAGTATGATACCGGTCATGCCAACAATAGACAGCACCACCATGGGTGAGATTTTGTACGCCACGTCCGCGAGGAGAACCGCTATAAAAAAGATGGAGATCACGGCGAGGAACAGGGGGAGCCGAGCGGCGAGGGCGAAAAACACGTAGGACTCGGTCCTGTTGATAGAACCGTTTGCACGGATCTCGAAATTATCTTGAGCACGGTACTGTGAATTGACATCAGATCGGTGAGGATTCAGATTGCAACACAGGTCAGTTACCAATCACCTTGAAAACCGGGAGCCCTGCGAACGAAAATCTGAGGAGAAGATAGATATCGCACAGCAGTCCAGTCCCAGTGGAAATACTGCTTCCAGAGACAGTAATTCGGGCAACCTTGTCAATTGAGAACAGAGAATCTGGGGCTAATGCAAACGCCGCTGTTTCGAGACTAGACGCGCATTATGTTAGAGCAAAAAGGGAATTCATTGTGACTTACGCAGCGAGACCCACAAGCTACGCATGTACCGATGAGATGGAAAATGAACGGATGGAAAAAAAGATCACACACAAGTCCTCCGACCTTGAGCCACTCCTCTTGGACCTGTTTTTGAACACGTTGATAATCCGGGTCAGATGCTGCTTCTTCCAGACTCCTTGCAACCGTAAAACAGGCGATGTTCATCCGCAGACGTGACAGTACAGTCCTCGTACCAATATTCGGTGCTGAAAAACTAGCTGGAAGCAGTAGTAGCGCTGCTAGCGACGCTTCTCCATATTTCGGAAGGAGATCCTGGGCCGAAACGATCTCGATAACAGGATGCTTCTCTTTCGGCCAGTGCGCAATAACAGCCTCCTCCGCACGCGTCGGGAGGATATCCTGCACCTTGTGCTCTGCCTCCCCCCAACTTAGCCGTATCTCGTCATGCACTTCGTCTTGCTCCTCCTCCGACGCAGCCTCCTGTATTGTTTAGGATTAAAAATAGGCATGAATTCGAGTGTAAGACTGACATCCTCTCCGTCCGCTGCGTGGACTCCAGCTGAGGTTTTTGGGGGCAGCCACCCGTCTGTATGGATCTGCCCGAAGGAGGACCGTGCCATATCAAGGGGGCGCGAGCTGGCGAGCTCCGGATTCCGGAAGTTGACAATGTCGAAGACGAGCTGTTTCATATTGGTTGAGGAATTGAAGATGAACGGTGGAGGTTCCGGGATCACGAGCGACATGGGGCGGCGACGGCCTTGACTGTTTTTCTTTTTCACCGTAGCCACGGATTTCTTGTGATCCCTCTCGTACATCTTCAATCTTTCGTGCCGAAACTGACATTTACGGTACATGGCGTGGCTGGAGAGCACAATGAGGTGGAGAGCTCCCCGAGGAAGGAGGGACTTGCCTGATGTGTAAGAGCACTTCTTTGAGTGACTGGTATGGGTTGCGTCGCAGAATTTCTACAAGGGACTGACATGCCCCCGTGAGTTGTGTATCAGTTCCAAGGAAGACTGAATGCACACCGAGGTCATGCTGCCCTCCTCGTCCTCCCAACTCACCCAAGAGTCCTTGCAAGAGGCGAGGGAGATGACGTCTGCCTTGACCCCATCCGAGGGGGGCTCCATCTCCGCCCCATATTTGTCCGGATCCCTGCACCATCCAGTGCATGTGAACATCGCAAGCGGGCTCTCGCAGCGCGGCATCTCCAGCAGGCGGGGCGAGGGAGGTGGGGATATTGGAACCGCTTTACGGAAATAAGGTCAGGTAAACGGGACAGGTATCTGGTGAGCGAGAAGACACTTACCAACTGTGTGGTGCAACTCTTCGCTGCTTTTCCTCCCGTGCAAAATCCAGGGGTCAAACACCTGATGGTTATGTGGGGGAGTTGGGACCGCTTTACGGAAATGAGGTCAGGTAAACGCGATAGGTATCTGGTGAGCGAGAAGACACTTACCAACCTTGGGGTGCAACTCTTCGCTGCTTTTCCTCCCGCGCAAAATCCAGGGGACAAACACCTGGTTACACCTGTTGTGGCTGAGATCTGCGTACATGACGGTCAGCATCGTGAGACATGGGGGAAGGGCGACCCATACCAAGCAGTGATTCAGAATGACATGTATCCAGCACCGCGACGAGTTGGGAGCCGGCGGGCAAAGGTACGACAAGAGCGGCGTGCAGTTCCTGAAAGTCATCAGCCCTGCCTTGACGGCACAAGTAAGAAGGACAGGTACATTGTCCATGATCATCTGATTCTCGCCGTCCAGAGGGATCAGACCTGGGAAGAGATCAGCGCTATATACCATGCATGGAGGATCTGAAAAAGCGCACATTCATCCTTCCCATCCTCTTCACTGTTGGAACGGTTTTTTAGCTGCGCGGAATGGCCAGAATCTGGTGTGGGAGAACCAGGTAAGCCATCGTCTCAGGCAGCGGGTATGCATGTACGCACAGTGGAACCAAAAGTGATCCCCGGCCTTGGCGTCCTTGACAAGATCCTGGATCGCCTTCAGCTGTTGACAGAATGAGATACACATTAGTAAAATGCCTGAAGCGGAGACTCACAATATTTGTGCGGGTGGGTTGTGTATGGCGAGAGATCCCGTCATCGAAAAGGATGGTGATATCAGCGGCCAAGTAGCCATAACTGTACGAGGTGAGCAAGGGCGTATTCAGACTCGAAAGAAGAAACATACCAGTCAATCAGCAGTGACCGTATATCCTCCACGTCCTTGTGGGGCGCCTTCGGCTCAGGATAGTCCTCGTCGGCGGTCTGGGACGCGCGGATGTAGACAAGGAGTGCCTTGTAGTTCTGGCCGTCGACGCGCAGACAGGGATCAGGGACATGGCTTGCACTGGACCTAGTAATCGTGTCCATGGGTGGAAGTCTATGACTCTACAAGGTGGTGGTGGCCAAAGTCAGTGATGAGAAAAGTAGGGCAAGTGATATGGGGGCACGTGCCTGATGTGAGGACGGCGTGTCATTGCAAATGGACTGATTAAATCCGAGCCTGCCGGGCGTCCAGCAGTGTAGCAGTGCACTGCCTAAGCACTGCCCCTGCCACTGCTCGACCGCGCGTCAAGTGCCTCAACGGTGTCGGCCCATCGACGGGAAGTTTATTCGACAAATTGCGGTCCACTCTCTAAAACCCTCTGAAGCCCCTGCCAGCGCCCTCTAGTCTGTAGTTAGGCGCGTGGCTGATATATAGAGCTCGACCTTATTATATAATCGTCGGCTTGACAATCGTACTGGGCGTAATGACCGCGGAGAGAATGTGCAACCGGGCAGTTTGGTTTTGCAGCATAAATGAAGAGTATCGACCATCGCGACGTGAGATTCCCATCGGAGTTGTGCGTGAGGGATAGTGTTGCCGCGGTTCGGTTCAGGTCCGGTTCAGGCCCAAATTTCCTAGTCTAGATTTACTTGCGCATCAAAAGCCGTGAGTCATGATTGTCTCGAATCTGTGGGTTTTGCCCCCAAGGGAGACTAAAATGGGATCGGAGGTATTAGGTACATATCCAATAATTACTTACTGTTCCTCCTGACAATTACCTGATGTTCGGCGTCTCTGGAGCACTCAAAGGTCTACACCGCCACCAAATTACATTTACTGCTGGGTTGGAGCACATGCAGCCAGCAGCCCGGGAACCCTTTAGGGTGCTTACATGATATACCAGATACACTGTGATACTGCCCTGAGGATCCACGGGGCTCTGAAGAGCCATAATGAAAACTCCCCGCCTCCCAAAAATTCCCTTTTTGAGATATTACCATATCCGGAATGGGGACTCACGGCTTTTGGTGGGCAAGTAAAATCAGACCATACATGAGTTTTTTTTCCCACCATCTCTCTAAAAAATGAATCTTTGTATGGTCTGACTTGGGAGACTACAAATTTCCTATATATTTGTCTGGCCGTTCTGGGCTCAAAATGGTGGCTATGACACAAACACAGCTACTGGTGGCTGAGCACATGACACAGCCACCATTTTGAGGGTCAGAATGGTAGTGTTTATTCTGACAAATACCATCAATTCCTCCCATATATGGAAGTCCGGCGAATGCCGGACGGTGGTTTTTGAGTGTTTTCAGGCCTATTTGGGCCGGAAAATCTGCTCGTCACTGTCACCTACGCCCCAAGTGTTCAATTCACATGTCCCCGTCACTCGTCACCTGAACACTCAATTGGATTAGTACAGTACTATCATTGACTACCATCCTGGGCAGACTAGGAAGCTGGGCACTTTGTCAATGATGGTCCTTGGGTCAACCTGTCTGCAACCAAGCACAACCGAACCGCAAGTCCTAGCCCAGGTGTTGAGAGGAACTGGCTGTTTGTGGTGAACATACAAATGGCCAATGACTGAGGATCACTCCCAGGAGTAGTTGAACCAGAGGTTAGACTGTGGTTGAAGTAGTCCTGATGGGCCCGGGATAATCAAACCGATGTGGGGCATATCCCGACGGGATTACCGGCGGGATTATGAAATGACGTAAATGGGTTGATCATAGACCAGCGAACGGGAGGGAGGATCCAGGGATATCCAAAAGAGGCTCCTTCGGACTCTACGCTCTAATGCCGAGAGACATAGGAATAGTTGTCGTGGTGGTGGTTGTCTCCCTCTAACCCTGAACGCGATCAAGACTCCGTGTCCATGCCACTGAGAGTCCTGATACCAGTGTTATCCCATAGGCTAGTCCTTCACAACCCTACAACCCACCACTTAGGCTCCGTCGACGGAATTTGAGAAAGGTCCGAGACAGGAGTTGAAATAGGAGACAAGGGTTTGCCAGCAGAACGAAGTGGAGAGGGAAACCCAAGTCAACGAGATATCGAAAGTAGAGAAAGCTTAGGCTGAACACAGGTCAAGAACAGGCCAAAGCAAGGCCGGTGAATAGACGAGGTAGAATCTAAAGTACAGGGGATTCTACCTGGGGTTTATATACTACTGTGTCTAGGAGTCTGATCGTAATATACCCTATGTGTAACATAAAGGGGTTTAGTTGAAACCAGAAAGGAGTTAAAATGAAACATATAAGGATGGGATCGCGGGTTAACGGGCTCCTGTGATCGCGGTTTGATCCGGTTTCGGGATCTGAAAAGCCGAATCATGACACACTTGTTAAATATAAGGATTAACACTCCAAAATATTAAGGCTCAGGCTTGGGGGAGGGAGTAGGACCTCTGAGGCTGGTGCATGCCAAATTTGGGGGCAGACCGATGGGTTGGTTGAACACACCCTACAAAGCAATATCTTGACCTAGGTCAAGATGCTATTCAAAAGTATATAAATCCATAGTAAAACACAATTTAATAAAATGTTCATATATTCATTTAGTACAAAACTGCTACGAAAGTAGCTACAATCAATACCCGTTTCCACGGCCATCAATTTATTCATTGTCCATGAGCATATGAAAGGACTACTGAAAGAGTATCTTTCAGCAGCCATTTCCAGTGAGAAGGAACTCTACTGGTTTTCAGTTTCTTTGTTGTAACAAAGAAAAATAGGAAAGATCTTCTTTTCTTCTCACCTGAGATGGCTGCTGAGAGATACCCTTTCAGTAGTCCTTTCGTATGCTGGGAAAATGAATAAATTGATGTCCTTGGAAACATATATTGATTGTAGCTGCTTTCGTAGCAGTTCTGTACCAAATGAACATATGAACATTTCATTAAAGTGTATTTCGCTACAGATTTATATACTTTTGAATAACATCTTGACCTAGGTCAAGATATTGCTCTGTAGGGTGTGGAAAGTTGTGGCATGTTTGGTCCCAGGCCGGAGGGTGAGAACACCATTTTGCTAACCCCAAGCAACCATCTCGCCCATTTCTCCGCCAATTTCCTGGTCAATCCTGTCGTAGACGCCCGTAGCATGCATGGGTGGGGTCCCTGCTTTGAGGCTGGCTTTGCTCATTCACAAAGAATTGGATACTCACACTATACACGGATGCAGGAGAGCAGCGGCAATTGAATAATCTAAACCCTAAATTAGGGTTACCCTATGGAACTCCCTAGTAAACCTTAGTTTTTTTGTTAGCCGTAATAGGTAGGTCCACAAGTTCGTCCCCCAGATATGTCCCTGGGCCTTCCTCGTATCCCAATGAGTCTCTCCCTCATGATAAACAGAAAATGGTGAATGAATTTCCTCCATGGAAGCACTGTGGCGACACTTGCCACAGGAGTTTTTCTTTTGACTTGGACTGTCAGTTGCATTGTCACCCTTTGTGTGCAAAAAGATTTTATACAAAGCGCAGAGCATAATGAAGATGGCTGATGAAACAGTTGCCACAGACTGCTGCCAGCGCCAGGAGTTTTTTTTTTTTTTTTTTGACTCGGACTGTCACTGAGCATAATACAGAAAATGGTTGCGGCCTCGGTTGCGATCAAAACATCCATAGCAGGTCAACAGTTGGGAGCACACCCAAAGTTTATAGACAGAATATCACTTTCTCACCAGGATCTATATGTGCACCCATTTTCGATTTTTTTTTTAAGGGGGCCCCAGCCTTGTTGGAAAATAGGGTAGAGCCCCTACTGTATCTCCGCTCGCTTATCATGGTCGAAACAACAGCACCCGAGAACTACCCGGACCTAAACACCCTCTGCAACGAACCCCGTTTCGTTATGATGCCACTCAACAATTACATCCAAGATTGGCAGCGGGGTGTTCTCACGGGCAGGGATTATTGGGCTCGAGCGGATGCATTCATCGCAAAACGGGCATCCGGCAACATCGATCGTGGGTCATTGCTGAATCCTATGCAGGGGATGCTGATTACGTGTCGTCTTTCTTCAGGGCGCAGTTTCTTCCTGCCGGACTAGCCATGAGATAAACCACCATAAAAGGCTTTTCATCGCGAGGTGTCTTTTCGGATCTTCCATATCTTACTTCGCCCATTCAGGTCCGCTCGTCCTTGTTTCGCTGCCCCATCTGTACCCTGTCAATTATTTATTTGAACTCTCAACCACCCCTCAACATTTCTTCCAATGTATTATCTAGTCCGGATTCGCCTCCTTTTGTTCACTTCTTTGCCAACTACAGCCATCTACGCTCCTAGTGGAACGTTGAAAAATAAAGTCAGCCGCACTAAGGCGCCCTCTCCAGACCGAAACGTTCCGTATAAACCGTCATGGGACGGATTCCCAACTGGGACACAAACCCTCTAATCGAGACCAAGAGTCCGGGCATTTAAAGCCGCGAGCTGCCGCGCCGCGAAGAAGTCTATCAATTCCGGCACCCCGATATGATCCACAGTTTTGCGGAGGGCGAATTTGACTGAGCTTTGGTCTCGGGCGGGAGCATTAGTGTGCACGGACACCCAGGTGCATGCGAACAGCCTTGAGAGACAGCCTAGTCTGATGCCGGCAGCTGTCCGTACTGGGGCCGTTGTTTTCTTCTCGCTGATCGTTGCAATCTATATCTGTTCCGGGTTTGAATCTTTTCTGTTCTGCAAATCATCGCCGGCGACGCTTCGACTTTCGGCTCCTATTGAAGCAGCTCAATGCCCTGGCCCGCAATTCACCCCCAGATGCCGTTGGTTCCCCCCCGCTTGTACTCACCCTGACCTCCTGGTTTATTTGCATCGTTCTGCTGCTGCCACCAAGTAAAGAAACTGTCAGGGATCGTACCTTCATCTGCCACACCTACACATTTCAAACTGGCGTCACCTGCCAAGAAGTTGATATTTCCCCAGGCATCTCTTTCGACGACACCCGTTCCTAGTCAATTTCAGCGTCTAAGCACCAAAGAAAAGCTTAGTCTGGCAGCTGCAGATGATACTCCACTGAGGCCCGGCACTTGATAAAAGTTATAGGCGGGGAAATCCGCCGTCAAAGCGCCGTCAAAGCCTGTCGAGACCTAAAATACTCCCGGAGGCCGGGCGGAAGAATCGTAATTGACTTCTGATGGACATGGACGTGATCATGAATCCTTCTGTGCCCTGGTTTCCCGCGCTGCCTCAGAACACAGTCAGTACCCGAGATGTCTATACGTATAACATCCAGCCCTCGGATTTTTAACTGTCTCAGATATTTTCTGAAATCTTCAAAGAAATGCTCACTTTCCACCTCATCCCCGTTCGTGTCTTGTTCCCTTGCAAACATCGGTGTTCCTAAACTCGTACTAGCTTCTGCTATTGTGCAGCAATGCGTTCGGCAACCCGGTCTCATCAAATAACACGCTCATAACGCCTTCGCCTATTCCCCTTTCGTTCGTCGGGAACGTTGCAGCTATCCAAGCACCCGCCGGGGCCGCCGACACCCGCATCTACTACCAGGAGCCGGATAACAGCATCCATGTCCTCCTCATCAGCGGTCCCTTCACCACCGGGCGGTGGTTCGGTTCGGAACTTGTCGTCCCCGCGGCGGAGGTGCAGTTCAACACGCTCATCGCCGCGGTGACGATCGATGGCGGCGATTTCACCCTGGTGTGTTTACCGTCCTAGGATAAAACCTTGACTCACCTCACGCGAACAGGCCTACCTCTTCTTCATCTCACCCAGTAACGTCCTCAGCGGGTACATTGGAACCCCTGCGGCGGGCTGGGTCGGTGGTCCGGCCTGTACGGACTGTATCACAGCATTGAACTTCGTCGTGCAGCCCGGGAACCGGGTATTGTATGCGATGGGTAATGACGACCCCGGGAGCCCTGCCGTGCTGCGGGTGGGATTCATCAGCGCTGGGGCACCGGATACGCTCACCGAAATCGATTACGACCCGACGAACGGGTGGCGGATTGCTGTTTTGAGCTGACCTGGTCGCTCGGATTACATTCGCTATAATCTGGACATGTTCATTAGTCCAGTAGCCAAGAAGTCAGGGAGGGGAATATTCCATTGCCTCCGCATTACTATCATTTGAGTCCGAGGAGACATGATTGTTGACTTGAATGAGGAATTCCCTGAGTTTTTCCAAGATCTAGATTCTCTGGATCAATATTTTACGGCGCATTTAGGAAATTCAGTATCGGCGCAGACATGTAAGACGCGCATGTTGTAGGTGAAGAGTTCAAGGTGCGTTGAAACTGCGACCGTTCTCTGTACATGGCACACCCACGGAGACCCAGCTGAATTCACTGGCGGTACTTGGGCGCTAGAGGCATGGTACGAAGAATAAAGCCGATTTGTCGTGGCTCCAGAATTCTACTTGCGCACAACTCGTCATACAACCGCTGTCCCTATCGCCGGCTACATGCTGCGATCCACCTTGAGTATTCAATTAGCGTACGCTCAGCGCCAGGGTCGCCCACTCACCACCAATTCGCATCTGGATGATTTTTTCGGCTCTGACCCAGTAGTCCTCGCCGCTACGCGCACCAATCTGCCAGTCCAGTTTGAAAATTTGGAATGATAATCATAACGAACCGCGGATCGGCGGCAGCATCAACGAAGGCTGCGGCAGCTGCATCCAGGACTGATTGGCGAGCCCACAGGCTAACGAGCACTTTGAACGAGGCGCAGTTGTCCAGGGCGGATCTGCGGGCGGAATCAGGGTGGGGAGGAGGAGGACGGCAGGATCCCAGAGAAAAAAGGCCACGGCAGCCTCGTATAATTTTTGCGGCGTGAGCGGGTTAATTTCTCGGGTTGGGAAGTAGGGTCTCGGACCGGGAACCAAAACGACTGGTTGCGATACAAAGGGGGCGGACTATCGTCGCCTCGCGCATTCGATTCTTTGACTTTAGCCTCAAACTGAAACTGAAGCCAGGTAGGCAGTTTACGAGCGGTTCTTCGAGCCCGCGGCCCATCACCATTTGCAGGATCTGGGTCGTCGTGGCCTCGCTCCTCGTCGTCGCTCTCTTCATCATCATCGGCGGCTCCTACGCCATCACGGAGTAGAGCAGATTCGTCATCCGGGTCTAAGTCCTCGCGAAACAGAATGGTGGAAGGATCCAAGGCGGATTCAACGTTGGAGGAGATTGGTGGGACGGCAGGTGGCGCATTTACGACGGCGGGGAGATTCAGAGATGACGAAGATGCCCCCGCATCAGTAAAACTACACAATTGGCTTTCACATCTTCCGTCTTTGAAAATGGTCTTTCATCTTTCAAACTGGTCTTTATGCACTTTTGTCTTGGGAATGATGTCTTTTGTCTTTGGCCCGCTATCTTAGAGCATCTTTCATCTTGCGCTCCCAGGCTTATGTCTTTGGGCTTTGTCTCGAGATAGCCGACTCGGATATGAGAAGATATACAATATTGTGAAGGCTTATCATTTTTTTACTGTCTCCCGAGTCTATGCCTTGACGTTAGCGACCTCAGTGGCTTCTCTCTTCATTGCAATCAACTAATCTGAAAACAATCAGAGAACAATTTCTAGAACCGCGGAGTTCAAGGGAACAAACTCAGTTAATTACAGCCGGTTGCGGAACTTAGGGCGCGGCCAAAATGTCTTCCGTTTTGGGCTGTTTCTGATGATTTTCACTGAATCCCTTGCCCAGAGCTCGTTTCTTGGTATAAATACATAAGTATTATATGGGCGGATTCGCGCTGCGATTCCGCGGGAGATGTGGGGCTCCGATTTTGTTTATCATCATTTCCTAAAATGCAGTATATAATTTCGTAGTTTTTGTTCAGGTCCCCTCCTGTACAGGGAGGGCATCTTGAAGCAAGTTATATCGTGTTTTGGGAGGACTTCACAGCTACCCGAAGAGGACCTCGTTGGCGAAATGTGTCTATCGCACCTCATATCCGTGCATAATGCAATTTACAGCGAGTTGCGGAACTTAGGGTGTGGCCAAATTTTCTTCTATTTTGAGCTGTTTTTGATGGACAGGTACCAAAACTGTAAATGTTTGGATTCAACAGCATTGCTTATGTGTCTGAGGTCCAGGAATCACATTCGGACAACGAGGTCCCCTTCACATAGCTCGAAGGTATTATTGAATGAATATATAGGTTATTTGCAGGTGGTCTCCCCATACAAGAGGGGACCTGATCAAAAACTACGAAGTTATATACTGCATTTTTTAATATAATAAAACAGGAAATCGGAGCGCCACACCTCCTGCGGAATTGCTGCGCGAATCCGCCCATATAGAATTTATGTAGATACACGAGGAATTGAGCTCAGGGCGAGGGATTTGGTCAAAACCACCAAAAACAGCTCAAAATAGAAGAAAATTTGGCCGCGCCCTAAGTTCCGCAACTCGCTGTAAACTCGAATTTCGTAAATGTACCGTGTCTTGCTTGGTACCACTGCCTGCTGCTGCTCTCTGACTCAGAACGCGGAATGTACACATCTGCACTCATTAAATAGTACCCCCAAGATTTTTTACAGCTCACATTTGCTCTATCGGCATCTATTCGGCGACGCGACGCGCCCCCAATATGACAGTGTTACGGGTGACTCCACATGCCTGTGACTGATCACTCATATTGGGGCACGTCGTGTCGCCGGACAGAGGCACACTGGGGAAATGTGAGTCGTAGAGTGTCTTAGGAATACAAACTAGGGGGCATCAGTGTATGCGCTTCACGCGCTGGAGCAGGGAGCAGCAGCGGGCAGTGGTACCAAGCAAGACATGGTACATTTACAAAATTCGAGTTTAAATTGCATTATGCACGGATATGAGGTGCGATAGACACATTTCGCCGACGAGGTCCTCTTCGGGTAGCTGTGAAGTCCTCCCAAAACACGATATAACTTGCTTCAAGATGTCCTCCCCGTGCAGGAGGGGACCTGAACAAAAACTACGAAATTATATACTGCATTTTAGGAAATGATGATAAACAAAGTCGGAGCCCCACATCTCCCGCGGAATCGCAGCGCGAATCCGCCCATATAATACTTATGTATTTAGACCGAGAAACGAGCTCTGGGCAAGGGATTCAGTGAAAATCATTAAAAACAGCCCAAAACGGAAGACATTTTGGCCGCGCCCTAAGTTCCGCAACCGGCTGTAAGCTTATCTCATTTGCAAAGGTAAATCACAGGCTTGTATGCAGGGAAACCACGAGCGATTGGAGTCTGTTGGCTGCGGAGCACAAGCGGGGCACCCGGCGTTGGCAAGAAATCCTCTAAGTCATTGAAACTCCGCTTAATCATGATCCGAGCATAGCCGAGCACGAATGGCGTGATTTGATGACAACATGTTGGTTGCGCTGGCAGCAAGCAACGTCGCCTCTCTCTCTTCCCCCTCCACCTCCACCTCCACCTCCAGCCAGCTCCCTCCTCCCTCCCTCCCTCTGCCTCCGCCCGTCCTTTCCTTCCTCCTGCACTCCGTCGCACTCCATCTTACAACATATGGCTCTTCCCAATCTGTGCTATGTCGGTTCTTGGAAGCTCTCCCTGCTTGTCGTTCCATCTTCTGAGCCAGGTCGCAGCCTGGCACGTTCGTCTACACATTGTTCCAAGCCCCTCAAGCATCTTGTCCTCCAAGCCCCCTCATGCATCCCGTCCGCTGCCTCAAGCCGATCAAGATTCTCTCCCCACCAGCCGTCTCAAGCCCGCCCACTCCTTTCGATCTTCAAGCCCACGTCATGCAAACCCAAGCGCATGCTTTCAAGCCCGCTGGATATTTGTTCCTATCTGGCCTTTTCCTTATTGTTATTGCATCCCTTTCTGCTCCGTCATTGAGCGCTACCAACCTGCAGCCAAAGGTGAGTACATGGCCCTGATAATGCATTCAGTATTAACAATTTTTTCGCACCATGCAGCCATCCCTCTCCGCACCCTCTCCGCATCCTCCCTCCCAGCTACCCAGCCGCCCTCGTTCATCATCTATATTGTCGTCCGACGACACGACTTCAATGTGCAGTCAGGCAGGCAGTCGACAATATGTACGTGTGTAATGGTGTACCCTAGATAGCTAGATTCAATCAATATATATTATTTTCTGCCACTACATGTCTTTTGAGCACATCTTGAAGAAGAACTCGAGAACACTTGGGGAAAGCCATACTGCATCTTTGAAGTCTTGGTCAAGACATATGTCTTGCCTAAGACAAATGAACCTTATAAGTGAAAGATGTGCGTCTTTCAGAAAAACATGTCTTAGGCATCTTTGACGTCTTGGCAAAGATGCGAAAGATGCGAAAGCCAAACATGTAGTTTTACTGATGCGTCGTAAAAATCGAGTGCAAGTTGGATGGATTAGCGGCAGGGTTTGCATCGGCCGCTTGGTTGGATCGAATTACCCCAGCATTGCCGTGAATTCTCTGCAACTATATAAGTACTGATATGTAGCGGAAAGCGATATATCTACGTGTGGGCCTAAAGTAACAGCGAAAGTTCTTGCTGGAGGGAGTTTGGAAGGTCCACCGACCGGCTGCTTCATTGGCTCTGCCTCGCCATTGGCAATAGCGAGGGCTTTGCGTGCTAGAGATGCCCAATCCCTCGGGGACGGCCTAGTATCTTCGGAACGGGATCCATCGGGCTCTTGGAGCATTGAATCCGGTTCCAGGAGCCTTTAGCCCTCGACCGCGCTTCTGCGCCGTTTGACTGCTGAAATGGAGTGAGAAGGAACTACGATGAAAAGGCGAAAATACACACACCTCCCCTCCCCAGAATTACTTCCATTCACCTCTGTTTCATCCTCCCATTCTCCCGACCCCGACTCGGCTCCAGATTCCATGGCTCTCAGATGCGATGGGGATTATGAGATTGAATGGGTGACTTGCGGAGCGAAAGGTCAGACTGGATGTACACCGAAATACGGACAGAAACCTATCACGGGATGGAGATAAAAGGCAAATAGCAGAGTCCCGGAGGCGATGCAAGAGCGTGTCTTTGAGAACGAGATGTCCAGCCAAAAAGCAGATGCCGCCGTGGAGATTGAGGGCAAAGGGGAGATGGTAGGCACAGAAGAGTAGTATTGCGACCCTCTGAGGCTGCAAGATCACCTACTGGGCGCGACGCGACGCGAGACCGTGACGGCGTCTAGAAGGGACTCGCACGCCGCTTAGATGATTGGCCGAGAAGCCGTAAATTAAAACTCCGCCAGCTATCAGCTCCATCAGTATTGAGCCCGCATTTGACCAAAAAAGTCCCTTGCAGTAGTGGCTGTTGCTGTTGGTTGCTGCGATGCATATTTGATTCTTACGGACCGCATCCGCTGTGCAAGGCTGTTAAAAAAATAAATTGTCGATATCCGCAGGCACAGTAATGAATTACACGTATATAATTCGCAGAATTTGAGGTATTCCCAAGTCGGTCACAAATGTCCGACTCGTCCTTACGGGTGACGGGGGAAAGGGGGAGCGCAAGGGAGGAAGTTGGTCAGGGAGGAAAGAGGGGCAGAAGGGGACAAGTGAAAAGGACGCAAGGGACAGAGTGGCAGCAGACGGCAAGGAGGGGAGCGCAAGGTCAGAGCGGCTGAAGGACAAGGGGGAGGGCGGAGAAGGGAAAAGGGGCAGGGAGGGAGGCGCAAGGATGGGGGAGCGGGGAGAGGGGATGGAAGAGAAGGAGAGGGGGAGGAGGGAAGGAGGACGACGCAAGGGAGCAGCGAGGGGATAGAGCAGGAGACCACGTGGGGCAGGAACAGAAGGGAAAGGCGCCGCGAGGTGGGGAAGGAGGCATGTATGTGAAAGGGCGGAGCAAGGGAGGGGGCGGGGAGGGGGAGAGCAGCGGGAGGAAGGTGATGACATGAGGAAGCGGAGGTAGCGGGCGAGGAGGGTGGGAGCAGGAGAGGAGAAAAACGAACGACACCCACCGCATACTCTGAATCGTATTCGAGTAAATAATCTCCTTCTACGCATCGCGCTCCTGGGCGTGGTACCCGTCGAGATGGACGAGCTTCATCTGCTTCGGGACTGTCGATTTTCCGGACTCGCCTGTGCCGAGGAGCAGCATCTTGATCTCGTTCTTCGCCATCATCCGGTCCCGCTTTAGCTGGTTCTCAATCTCGTCATTGCCTGTCGTATGCGAATCAGCACTCTGTCTTCTCTACCCTGCTCCCTGCCCTCCCCGCTCAAGGGGGAAGGAGGAGGAAAGAGGGGAAAAGAAAAAAGATGTACGGGCTTGGTACGGGCCTTCGCCTCCTCATCCACAGCAGAACTACTCACACCCCATCTGATTCTGTATGGCCTGTAAAAACTAGTCGGTGGTGTCGGGGGCGGTAACGAACGGCGGACTCGACGACAGGAGAGCGGCGGGGGGAGAGGGTGAGAGAGGGGTGATGATGGGCAAAGAAGAGAGACGGGTGCCGGCTGTGGCCTTCAAGCCCTTATGTAACCTGTGTGCCCCTGTTTACATTTCGCCAATCGGCATCGGCACCCGACCGCTAATTCGTAAGGCCCTCCGGGCACCCGTGTAACCTCCACAATGTCTCCACATCCACTGTCTCACCTACAAACACCACTGTGAATGCAAATTCTGATGGACTGCAGCATAAATAGGCACTGCGTTCCCTGGGCCTGTCGGCACAGCCTGTGCCGAGCAGCATCGGCAGAGGTCGGCGGACCCGGAGGTAGGCAGACTATGCCGACGTCCGGGCATAGTCTGCTTACATATTCTGCCACGAGTGCGTAGGTTACCCGTTGCCGTTTTTAGCATTAGTGTGTATCTGTGTTCACTGTTTACCTTCGGTTTCCCATCATTTTGTCGTCGGCCGATCAAAGCCAAGCAGTGACCGTCCATAAGGCCTTAAATCGAGGTTTGAAAAGCTTTAAGGCCTTATTAAGGGTAAGGGCTTAAATTTAAGGGCGATTTAAGGGCTTAAAGTTTTTTTCCCACGCTCCTAGGCAGAGCGAAACACGAAGCAGGACAAACTACGCGCGGTACTCTTGTCGGAGTCAATCTCGATGGCACCATCGTCCGGAACCTCGTCCTCTTCAGCCTCTGCCAAGGCCTCCATCAACCTTTCCTCCTCCTCCATCACCCGCGCCGACAGTTTGCGCTTACGTGGTTTATCCGCCCCTCCAAACAACTCCTGAAGTGTAAGCTGCTTCCAGCCCGGGAGACGGTTGGGAAGGCGGGGATTGAGCTCATCGTTCCCCTCATCCTCGGCGTCCTCCGTGGCTTCCTCTCGTTCAGCTGCCCTGGCCTCACCGATCCATTTCGCAACCTCGGTCCTCCACCCCTGCACACTGGAGACAAGAGCTCGGCCGCGCTCGCTCGGCTCTTCATCCTCCTGGTCTTCAAGGAGATCCCGATAGCGAGGCACACTCAGTAGTGTCGCGGTCGCTTTGTGATTTTTGCGTGCATGGCGAGGCTTCAAATTTTACCTTTCTCGTGTTCGGACCGGATCTGTGCGCGCAACTAAATAGAACATTAAGCATTATGGTGTAACACAGGCAAGCTATCGACGCACCTTGGTCCTCTTTTCAGTCTTTTCAAGCCCAAGCCTGTTACGATGATCAGATTGTTCCACTTTGGTCCTCGAGAAGGTGCGCTCGCAGCCGGCCTGATTTGCAACAATATTCAGGATGATAATCGCAAAGCGAGCGAGTTCGGACACGTCGGAAGAGTCTTTGAGCGCGTCCCAGACCTGAATAGGGTCGGTATTTTTCTGTGATCATTTCAATGGAGATTTGACACGGCCAGGAGGTAGCTTACATAGAGTTCTTCCCATTCCTCGGCGTCGAAATCATGAAAATCACCCGTTCCAGACAGGTATTGCATAAATGCTCTGGAGACGGCATTCTCCTTGGCCGTTCTCTGTTCCGCGGTGTCCGGGTTATCGGGACGAGTGTTGATGCGCCGATATACCTATCACTCGGGAGATTAGCATAGCGGAATAAGATCGAGTAACAGACGCACTAAGATTATGAGATTGCGGCATTTAAGCTGATTCAAATTCGCTTTCGGTCCGAAGCAAGAAAGCTTCTCGAACGATTAAGATCAGGGCCAGGAGAAAGACCGACTGGTCGCAGTCCTTCCAACGCTTCTCGAGGCGTTTGAGCATGGAAGTTCGGACTTCTTCTTCCGGATGGTCGGCAAAGTGCAAGAAAATACCGGCGATAGTGAGGAGCACTTGGTCGAGGCGTGTTGAGTCCTTCTGGTTGATATTCGTCCCTAAACAGATTGGTTCGAGATCACCGAGTACCGTTTCGAGGCCGCTCCAGAAATTCCCGTCCTCGATGAGGGCACACATCCTTTCAGCATCGTCCTTCAGCCGTTCACCTTCTTTTGACACCGCAGCGCCGACCTCGGCCGCGATGATGGCGGTACGATTCTGGAGGACAGCGAGCTGGAGGGCCTGCCGTAGAACGAAGAGTCGCATGAAAGCGACAAAGTGGGTTGTCCAGCGAGTGAGATTGGCGACCAGATAGACCAGAACGATGACCGCGCCGGCGTTCCGATCCCTGCTGATGATGGCCTGCGATTCATCGAAGATTTTGCGAACCTTGCCGTGGTTATTGATCCACGCAATCAGTGTAGTCGCATCCTCAGCGATCACAGCAGCTGCATCATTAACCTTAAAATAATCGCCGAGGATGAGCTGGAACTATTTTCCTGTCAGTGAGGTACAGTAATGAGATATATTGCACACCTGATGAGCCCAACACGACGGTAAAATCAACCAAGGTCGCTTTTTGCCCAGAAGAAGCCGTCCTTTCTTGCTACCGCCGTCTGCGTCAGTCGTAAAATAAATTACAATGCATCCGTGCTTGATCTCGATGCGGTCAATGATTCCCGCGAATTGTTCACATTGGGAAGGGCCATCTTTGTTCAGGGCGGTGACCTCGACGAGCTCAAGCAAATACGCCTAGGAATACACTCAGAGGGGAACAGACTCAATTATGTGCAGTGACGTACCTTGAAATCCACGTTCGCGCAGACGCCGGCAATGGAGTCCTTCTTCTGATTTTTCCAGCCATCCGTACTGGGCGGAGATCAAGATAGGATGCTTCGAATTCATGGAATGGACGTACGACAGGCCCACGTTCCGGCCTTTCAACTTCTGATTGAGCCGGAGCTCCACCTCCTCAGCCGCATCGTTCAGCAGTCTTCCTCCAGCAACCTTCCCCGTTGGAAGAACATCCGGAGCCGTGGTGCGTACCATGCCAAACAGAATACGCATTTCCGGGTCCTCGAAGAGCTGCAACGGCGACCCAGAAGATACAATGGCACGTAAGGCCTGCTTCTGGAGCGCGTCCGCCTCGGCCGGTGCGTATGGCATGTCATTCCTGCGAAATGTCAAAGCTGACAGCGCAGACTGCATGTGCTGCTTCTTCGGAGGGGGGGCCGGCGCGCCCGAAGAGCCGCCCGTCGCAGATTGCGTGCGTGAACGCTTCTTTGAATCCGGCTCTTTTTCTGCTGTTGTCGTTCGTAGAGCAGTCGCGTCTGCTTTGGCTTTTGTCGAGGCGTAGGGACACGGAGTCTTCCCACCGAGGATATGGGCAATCCAAGCTGACTTTTCACCGCGGGTAGATCCACGGTTGCGCACGCTGCGACATCTAAGAGCCACGGCAACAGCGAAGAGCAATACCGCACCATCTTTGAAAGCTTGGGAGCCTTGCGCAAGGTCGACCGTCGTCGCTCCGGCCGTGTCCAGGTGATGTGCGACACAAGCTTTGCAGTAGGTGTGATACATGGTTGAATTTTTCTTCTCCCCGCGCCAGAAATAGTCTTTCAAAGAAGCCATGTCCGCGGGATCCGTCGATGCGCAAGAAGAGGGAAAAAGTTACATAATCCGATACACGTGATTCATTAAGGCTTAACTAAGGCCTTAAAGCTCGGCCGGAAATCTTTAAGGCCTTATTTAAGGCCTTACCTAAGGCCTTAAAGGTTTAAGGCCTTAGCCCTTGGGCGAACACTGAAGCCAAGCTCGCCCCACTTGAGCACACTTGCCCACCACTGAGCATCATATAACTTATAAGTAGACTTAATCAAGGTCGAAAGAGAGAGCGTCGAAGCACTCTCGTGTTGCAGTATTACGAGGCTCCTTCATATGGAATATTGTTCTATTATTGCTGGTAGGGTATACGACCGCCTGACTGGGGCCGCGGCCAATAGAAGTCTCCGAAATCAGGTTTAATATTTCGGAAATCATTTCATAGTACATCACAACCAGGCTACCCACTACCACGGATGACTGAGGAGCAGGCGGTATACAAGGGCCAGGGTCTGGCAAGTGGTTTTGAGGGCAAGGGCAGAGGTCGGCAGGGGATGTCGATCCGACCTCCGCAGAGGTCAGCAGTGTGTCAGCCCAGATCGGCACAACTGACTGTGCCGATCTGATATCGGCAGGCCCTGTCGACCCTGATCGGCAGAAGCCAGCGTACGTCAGCCCAGATCGGCAGGCTGTGCCGACCGGCCCAGGGAACACAGTGAGGATGCATAGGTGTGTGCTTTGCTGCGGGAATACATACCGCTCAGCCTGCTTTTGTAATTTTGGATTTTGTTACATACATAGACCAGTCGATGAGGGCCGGAAAAGGATCGGGAGTTGCCGCGGCAAAATGGGAAACCGAAAGCTGTTTTAGGACGCCAGAAAAGGAAGGAATCTAGGCTCATCTCGGGAGTTGCCGCGGCAAGATGAAGCTGCTTTTAGGAGGCCGGAAAAGGAAGGAGTCTAGACTCATCTCAGGAGTTGCCGCGGCAAGATGAGAAAAGGAAAGCTGCTTTTAGCAGGCCAGCAAAGGAAGGAGTCTAGACTCAGGGTCTCGGAACTTACCGATACAAGCCGGTAGAAGCCGCCATGATCGGAGATTGGATTGGGTGCTTGTAGACCTGTTTCCCTAAATCGGTTACAGGAATCCATGTGCTTCCCCTCCTGCGAACGTTTACCCGATTCGATGTCGGTTGGGTGGGCGTCGGGCAAATGTATTCGACGAGAATGCTGTGGTTTTCGAGACCTTACCTTGTCCTTCCCCCAGAGGAAAAGCAAAAGTTGCCCAAGTTGGAGCCCCCTGTGGCATTTCATTTTGTTCATTATAGGATCTATTCGCCCCACTGCCAACAATCCCTCCGCCTTCCTCTCCCTTTTGCCTTTTCCTTTCCTGTTCCCTTTCCCTCTTCCGCCTACCCCTCTTCCCTTCCCTTCCCGCCCTCTTCCTTCCCCTGCGGCCGGCGGGCGCTCCCCCAGGTCCCAAATCGGTTCGCCACCACATGCATCTTTCGTTCTGCCCGTTTCATTTCCCCGACCCAAATTGTTTCGCCTCCCCGGCGTTTCCGAAATCGGACTGGGCGGGATCTTCTAGACTTCGTCGATCCAGTCGTTGGCGCATTGTTTCTGTTTCTTCTTTTGCTTACTGAGCGAGTGTGCTCAGACTGAAAGACGAAAGACGCGGTCGCAGCACATAGAGCACATCTACTTTCCTACATCATTGAATATATATCATCTACAATATTTGAAGCAGTTTATCGTACCCTTTCGCGCTCCCAGCGCGGGAGCAAAGCGATGGCGGATCTTGTGTAATTCTTACATAGTGAGAGACCGGGTCGCTATCTACATTTTTGAAGACAGTACGACAGCAGGAGTGGCGGATATATGATTTTTAGAAGGGGGGCAGCAATTAATTTGTATAGGATCCAATAATTATGCGCTTGAGCTGGGAATTCGGGTAGGAGGCATACTTATGTGTGGAGAATTGACCTAGGATACCACCCGGACACCCAGCCCTATACAGTTGCCCATCCATTCTATACAACAGAACGGTGGCTGTTGCATGACATAGCCGCCGGGGGCTGTGGCACAGCACAGCCACGTTCTTTGGTACAGGACATATTGGCAAGAGTATAAGAAAAAGTGTGTTTTCTTTTATTTTCTTCCATATCAGTCAGCTTTTGGTCAGCGTCTCGGCCTTGTCTCGGGCTTGTGCTGGATTGCTCATCTCCAACATAGAGTGCGGAGCCATGTCTTTAATTCCCGAACATTCGTAGGCGTCACATGTGCTGTTACAATCTGGGACTGCGCAGGCAATACCATCGGCAAGAAAACTTTCGTCCGAATGAATAGACACAAAAAAAATCAACTTGCTATTGCCAGAAGTTGTTGGTAGAGAGAGGCGAAACTTTGACGAAACTGGTTTTACCTCAGCTCGCAAAAAGGGATGACGAAAATATGATTTATTCCAGGGCCTAAAAATAAAACGGTCTCGTGCGGGAGGTGTGAGTTGTACTGTACATACTTGTAGGGAGGCGACGGTCACGGTCACGGTCACGGTGGACCCCGTCGCGTCGCCCCCGTCAAGGTGGGTCACGGTCACGATAACCTCCGTCGCTAAAGCCCCGTCCGTGACCTTTTTGAGAATAAATAAAACACAAGTTTCCTCCCCCATCCTTCACCAAAGAGACAAAAAAAAGTGCTGAATTGGGCTGCCCCACTGCTAGATTGGTACATTTTCAGTAAAACAAAAGCTCATACAAAAAGTTCCATCTTGGTCCCGTCGCCCATTTTGGCGATGGTCACGGTCACGACTACCCTCGTCGCGTTGCTTTCATCCAGGTCGCCATGTCACAGTCCCTCGGCCGTCGCCTCCCTACAAGTACATACAGTTCTGTATTTTTTCATTCAATCCGACCAGGGGGGTGACGCGTGACTCAAATTACCGATTTGACCATTCGACCGCGGCCGAAATTTTGCGTGACACATGTAAAAATTTCGACCACCGGAAACGAAAATTTTCGATTTTGCGCATCGCGGACGCAATTTTGGGGAATTTTGAGGGCCGCGTGACACAAAAGGTGTTCGACCGGATGGTGAGTGATGTGTGACAAAATACCAATGTTCGCCATCGACCAAGGGGGGAGTGACACATGACGGTCGAATTGAATGAAAAAATACAGTATCATGGAATTTTCGTGCCGTAAAACCCTTACGTAGTGGTAGTGGCAACAGTATAAAAGGGGCGAGACATCTTCTCAATCACTGAACCCTATTCACCATGCCCCTCTACAAAGTTTGGCACAGCTACCCCCTCCGAGACCCAGCGCGCCGACCTTGCCCAGCGCATCACCACCATTCACACCATGGTGTTTACGGTCCCAGCCTTCGTTCATGTCCGCTTCGCTAACTACGTGGCAACGGAGCACTACATGGGGGGCAAGAAACGCACAGGCACCATAAACCTGGTGCTCTGCAATGTGCGCCCAGAGTCCTTGCGCACGCGCGACCTTTACGAGTCGTTGTGCCACCAGATTGAGGCCGCCTGGACAGCCAGCGTCGGCGACCCCGCGACCCTGGGTGTGGCGCACGCCCAATTGGCGGGCGTTTTTGTGCTCGGCACGGTGACGTCTCATACGAGCTGGGTTTCATTCACCCGGAGGCCGGCCAAGATGCCGAGTGGATGCGCGAGAATCTGCCCAAGTTCCAGGCGTTGGCGGATCACGGGAATGAGCTCTACCGGGACATGATCGCCGAGCTGAGGACGCGTGAGAATTTCAAGTTTGTGTTTGAGAATAGGAGTGCGCGAGAGACTGGGGTATGATATACGCGAGGAAGATGAGATGTATATGTAGAACGAACATGGCACTTGTAGATAGCACTGTACAAATAACGATGGGTCAAAAATAAATTGGCAGCATTGCACAAGATTCAACATTGTAGACAGTTGCAGACGACATGGCGTAGCGCGGGGCGCTTCCCCGAAGAGATCGCTATTATCCACGCGATCGACCTCTGTGTCGCTGAAAGTCAGCTCTATTTAAATCCTGAAATCTATTAATTTGCCCCTGGTACCAAACGGGTAGCCACAGGTTTTGTACCACAGAACGGAGCGGCAAATTATCGGGCACTTGTGACTTGGACTGTGCAGAAGGGACACACAAAATACAATTTTATTTCCCGCAAATATGCAGAACTTCAACTACACGCATGCGCTACGTAGCGAACGGGAACGGACTCGGCAGCCTCAAAACGAGCGGCGCGTCCGTCCGCATCGTGGGCCCCACCAAATGGTCAAAGGACGGCGAATTGCTCACCCGCGGTGTGAAATCCGCAAAGTCCTATATATCTGATCCGTGGACCTAGGCCCAGGTCTACAGATAAGATAGATAGGTTGAAATTGTTAGGTTAGTCCTTGCCTTCAACACGCACACCCAAATGCATTGGGTGGAGATGGATTAGGAGTTGGCGGTTGTGGGCGGAGATCTCCGTGTGCCATCAATCATACCGAATTTGGACCCTCGAGCGCCATTTGGGGAGTCACTGAGTAACTCGATATTCTTTTCGGGATGGTTATTTCTGAGCATGAATTTGATGTCCAGTTGTGTTCTAACATCCACTTGTGATGTTGCTGTAGGCTCAGATAAATATTCAGTAAGTTGCAACCGTTTGAACCGTTTGTTTATCGTTTGTTTACCGTTTGTGCAGGTCCGCAAACTAAACGGAAAAAGAAACGGTTTTACTGTTTAAAATGTTTGAAAATGGAAATGGTTGGAGCCTTACCATGGGTCTCACACCTACCATCTTCAAAATGGTGCGCTCCCATGTCCTTTCTGTCATCTCATTGATTTTTAACCATTCAGATAACCGGCCGTGGCTCTCATGTACGCGGGGAACTCAAAGTCAAGCCCCTCGTCGAGCTTATACTTGCCCTGAAAAGCGGACAGAACAAGAAAACCATTGCTCACAACAGGCAGCTATCTATACCTATAGATCAATGAATAATATAGTTGGAAACAATCTACCCAGGGATGAACTGATAGCGCGTGGCGCGCACCCACTTAAATTTCAACTCAAAGGCGATCTTGAGAGGAACCTGTTCGATTCGAGATCGGGTCATTCCAGAATTGCAACCCGTTTGTTTCCGCACCTGCCTGCATTCACAAAATGTAAACCAGCGAGTAATTGTCCTCGACTTGAGAGACCATGAGTGATGCTGAGTGGCTGTGCTTTTTGGTAACGACGGGTATCTATTGCACAGTGCGTTGAAGTTTCTTGAATAATAAGTATACTTTGCTTTCTCGGACTCCTTCAGAAAGAACGTGAGCCCAGAGGTATACCAATAAGTGGTATACTTGCAGATATTTGATAGACCCTGTATACTTTCGTATACTTTCGGAAACTTCTGGTATACCGATGGTATACCTTGCACCTTCTTAGCAAATCTATACTTTTCCCGTGCGTGGTATACCCTGTAGACTCTCATTCTGTAGGTGTCACACACTGTATTTGCCCGTGTTACCATTGAAAGCTGCAGGCCGTGTTCAATTCAAACTCCGCGATGCGTCAATTAACGTACAACTTTCTTTGCGCGTCCTCGAGCCTTACACCCCGTATCCTGCCGTATCCTGCCTGTCATGGATACATTCACTGAAATCTATGCGAAGCCCCGGCCAGCGACACCCACATACGCCACGGCAAACCTCCAGGGAACAATAACCGGCGCACACCCGCACGGCGCGCGAGGATCATTCCCAAAAAGGGAATCGAGAAGTGATGGCGAGTCGTGGAATGAAAGAAAAGAGAGAAAAAAGCAGGCGCGAGCGGCGAGGAACGGCGTCCGAGGCCGACAGAGGACATGGCGCGGACAAACGGGGACGATCCGATGTATCGGACGGCGCCGGCAAATGAGCCCCCGGAGAAAACAGAAGAGAACGACAGGGGCAATGGAACCGACGAAAGGAAAAAAAAACGAAAACGAAAAGCAGCAAGGAAAACTCACCCCCAACGCGCTGCAGTGCCGTCGCCAACAGGCTCTGCCCCATCCGCAGCATATACCCCCACCCCGCGTCGTTCGTCCACCCCTTCGTCCCCCCAGCGGCCACCACTTCTTCCGCGCGCTCGTTCCGCTGCTCGCGCTCGTCATGCTCGCCGCGCTACCCGTGCTGTGCGACGTGTTGGAGGAATACGATGGCGCGTGCGAGTGGCGCCAAGGACGAGTCGGACTGCGAGGGCGAGTGGCGCGTGGGCGGCGGTGAGCCGGGCGTCGTCGTCGAGTATGGGGAGGCGGAGGAGGCGGTGGTGGTGATGGAGGCGGGGAACGTGAGCGGCGGCGGGAGGGAGCTGAGCCCGGGGAGGTCGAGGATGGGCTAGCCACACCTGCGCGTAGGAGTGCGCGCGGGCCACGGGCCTGGGTCGGGCTCCCCTCGTCGAGCGCCGGCTGCGCGTGCGCATGCGCATGCGAGTGGTTGTGTGGGTGCGGCAGCTGCATGCCCATCACCCAGATCTCCGCGCGGCTGCGGTCGGGCACGGCGTTGCCGTCCAGCAGATAGCGCACGGCCTTGTCGAGCAGGCTCGCCTTGCTCCCGCCGCCACCTTCGCTCTTCCGCGTCGTCGACGCCCCCAAGCACGCGGAGGTGGAGGACGCGAGCACCGTCGCAGTGCTGACACTGTGGGTCAGCGAGCCGGAGATGGTGGAGGTGAGGGACAGATCAGACGTGCTCTCCGCCAGATACGCGAACCACCCGCTCAGGCGCGCAGCCAGCGGCCCGTCCGCACCCAGGCGGCTCGACAGTGCGCTGCAGCTGCAGCGCCTCGCTGTGCCCCGAGGACGATGGCGGCGTCGACGTAGAGAAATGGCGTTCGGACTGCGGGCGCGGGCGCGCAGTGCCGCCATACACAGTTGGCGGGCTGCCCGGTATGCGGTCGTCGAAGTCGTACTCGTCGCGCGAGGGCGTGTGCTGCGCCTCATGCACCGCGAGCAGCTCCTTCGCGCTCGGCCTCGCGCACGCGCTGCCGCTCGCGCTCCTTCTCGCGGGCCTCGCGGTTCTTCCCCAGCCCGAGGAAGCGGCGCTTGCCGTCCGAGGAGGACGTCGACATGGAGTTAGAGGTGGTGTGCGAGTTGGAGGAGGACAAGGCGGACGGGGGGCGGCCGACGGAGAGGGTTTTGGAGCGGTCGCGCTGGGCTGGGGATTGCAGGAAGCGCGGGAGCTTGGACGCTGCGGAGGGCGACAGGGGCGCAGAGTGCATCGTTGGGGACATGGGTGGGAGATTAGGACTAGTTTTCGGAGTTGCATTGGGGATCGCCATCGCTTATCGCCGGCGTGGCGGGCGTTGGCGGCGGCTGCAGCATCAGGGTCTGCGGGAGGGCGCGAGGGGAGGCGGCGGCGGAGGGGTATGGGGCCTGCGCGGTGCGCTTGAAGGATATGGAAGGCATCCTGCGTCTTCGGCTTAGGCCAATCCCTAGTCCTCCGAGTGCAGACGATTCTATCAGATCAGCATCGTCAGTATCACTCTTGCCACCCCAGAACTTGGAGAAAAAGCTGAGGAACAACAGCGTAGCATAGAATAGACTAGGAAGAGTAGAAGGACGTACGAAAGCCTATCCGCGCGCCTCGAAGAGTTCAGAGATGAAGAGAGACGGGGTTGTGTGTCCATGTTAGGCTACTCGGCGGTCGGCCCGCACTTCCACTGCTTGCTCAGTCCTTCTGCAGTCCTTCTGTGCGTTTGACCAGGATGGCGTACTCGGGTAACCTCTCCTTTGTATGCCTCCGCATCCCCCCAAATGAGTCCCTGCGATGAACTAGATTGCCTAAACGTGCTTCGAACGCCGCTCTCGTACTATTTCTGGTCTGCGCTTGGACCAAGCTTGGACAGAATCAGAAAGTGACAAAACACCGCCACTGATGTCGGCATTTAGGCATCGCCGATACAGCATCTCACCTTGCAGCATCTTGCCCACTTACCCCGTCCTGGACCTTGCGAATATGGACCGTATACCACGCGTCAGCACCGAATCCAGCCAACTGGATGGATCCTATGTTGGTCCGACCTGATCCCCGTCTACAGGCAACCGCGCCGAGCCGCGTCGGAGGATTCAAATGGCGAGACTTCAGGTATGCAGAGTGGCCCTGAATGTCCCGCATTAGACCCTACCTGGAGAACCTGTTTCATGGCTGCGTTGGAATGACTTTCTGCGTCTTCGCCTTGACAGGTCTATATCGAAGACGTCATTCAGTCCGCTGCTGGATTTCCCCCGTTAACAGCGGTCTTCCTCAAGTGACATGTGGGTGTCGTGCCTGGCTGCGGAACATTCCGCACCGACATGTCCGACATGCTTTTACCAGGAAGGGACGTTCTGGAAGCCGCGCTGAGCGCTGATCTGCGGCAGAAGTAAGATTTTTCTCGAAATATAAGAGCGCCCACGCTGATGAATTCCGCGTCTCCTCCCCCGCCACGGTCGATAGCGCACCATGTCTGGGATACCCCCTCTTGATAGCACACTGGGTGCCGTTGAAATCGGGGGCGTCGTCTCGACGTTCTTATTTGGACTGGGGACGCTCCAGACTTACCATTTCTATCAACTCTTCCCAGAGGACCGGCGGGCGCTGAAATGGACGGTATGTCTGCCCCATATCACTCTACCAGGGATCTATGACTGAAGCGGGACGCAGGTTGCAATCTTATGGTTCCTTGAGCTCGCACATACGATAGCTACCTGGCATGCGGTACGCGCTGAGGAATTAGCCACATGTATCGTTTCCCTCCTGAGGCTAGAACCTGCAGATCTACACCTTGACCGTCACTCTCTACGCCCAGCCACAATTCATCGACGCGCCGCCACACTCGATTTACGTGACAATCTTGTTATCCGCCCTGATCAGCGGCATCGTGCAGGTGCGTCTCTTCTTCCAGCGCGCTCAATACATATCAACAATTTATCCCGCAGACATTGTTCGCCAATCGCATTCGTGTCCTATCAGGACGGTGGCCAATCACCCTCATATGCTGGGTCTTGACCTTCGCGCGCGGTGCCTTCGCTATGGCCGCATTTGTTGTCATATTGCAAGCTCCAAGCCTGTTGGTTTTCGAGGCGCAGTTCCCGTGGCTTATCTCGGCCGCGTTCGGGATCGCAGCGGGTGTGGATGTCCTTGTAACGGGCTCCCTGTGCTACTACCTCTGGAAGATGCGAGCCAACGGGGCGGACCGGTGAGTCTGAGGACTTGCTTACCCGATAAACGGTCTCGGATGATACTGCGTACAGGACTAGACGGATGGTCGAGACTATAGTCACCTGGACCATTGGTAGGTGTCTTTCCTCCTTCATCCATCCGATGTTCATTGCCGGTATATTTAGAGACGGGCCTTGTAACTTGGTAAGCATGACGGACTACCCCCAGGTGCAGCCATAACCCGTCGAATCCAGTGCGTCCAGTGTGGTGGGTTTGATTATGGTATGCTGCACGCAGGCTGTCTTTCCCCTTGGCTATGCTGACATCCGGCCAGGTCGTAACACGGCATGACTGTGGGTGAACCTGGGTTTCTCCTTGCATAAGCACTAACCCTCTGCAGTGTTGTGGGCCACATTCTTTCTGATTTCCGCAAAACGTAAGACCCCCGCTCAGATCTAGTCCTTGCTCGAGCTTACCCGCGTCACAGTGTTTTCGAACTGCTACCTTGCTTCGTAAGTGATTCCGACTCCGCTTTTCCCCCGTAGCCCGCTGATCTGATTCTAGGCTCAACGCCCGTCAACGTCTCCGCGAATCCGATCGCAACGTCGTCAATTTCTCGTCAAAGTCAATCTCGAGGTCACATCGGGTGCGTACCGTTTTGAGACAGACTTCTCAATCTAATCGACCGACGCAGCCGATGGCAGTCGAGATGACGACGGTGACGCATTCTGCGGAAGATTTCCGACTCGAAGAAAAGGTAACTAAACACGGCATCAACTGGCTGTGACATTTGTTGACTCCCAGCAATGTATCCTAGGATCTCGAAGCCGCAGACAAGTAGATGCAGGCTTCGGTGAGGTTTACATGGACCTACGTGATTCGCCAGGCCAGAGTGGTCGGAAGGAGCCGTCAAAATGATCTGTAATAAAATGATCTGTAAATTAAACCTGTCATTTATAGTCTCCAACCTTTCTGGAAAAGGTTCGAACCGACCGGAGCGATTCAGTCAGGTTCGCAGACATCGATATTAGATCTTATCAACTTCTCATGAAAATCTTTGTGGATTCTGACTGCAGGCGACTGGGACATCTCAGATACGTATTGAATTTCGAACAGCCAAGGTCTGATGCGGCGACAGCGATGCTAATTCCATTTCAGAATCAGGCCGCATAACATAATTGCTATTTGGCACGCAGTGAGGAGTGGTTGCGGTCCAAACTTCCGAGTCGTGGGTCCTGATTTTAGCGCCTTTAGATCTACTCATTGACCGTGACCTTCTACGGCCGGGAAGAATACCTCAACAGCCCACCGCTCTCCCTTCATGTGGCTGTCCTATTTTTCGCACCCAAAACGTGCCTTGTTCAGGTGCGTCCACCTAGCAATATCTGCACCTTTGGTGCAGACCTTATTGCAGAAATTGTCTGCTTCCTGGGGATTAGTCCATTATTCCCCATTTTTTCCCATGGATCGATACCCCTCTGAGATACGGTTTTAGGTCCTCTGGGCGCATCCTACCACCCACAAATTCTACTGAAAATAATTCAGCCCCGGGGCCAGGAAAACCGCCGGGGCAAGTGTAATTTACACAGACCTCCCTGTCTGTTGCATCTGAAACACCTTTGTCCAGTCAGATTTTCGCAATCTTACTGCGCCCAAGCATTTCTACTACTACTGGCTTCTGCTACCAAAATCTGGGCCCAGGGGCACAATTATTGGTAGAGTTCTGAACCCAGAACTGCAGATGTTACTGAAGCCGTGAAAAATCGTACTTGCATGCACATCTCACCGTTCCGGGAATCTTTATATGGCCTGAAAGCGGTGATTCCCCTCTACAAATCGATATAGGATTCATATTTTTAGATGAAGAACTGAGATCATCGTCGAATTATATTCGGCGGTGGGAGGGGCGACAGTTCTTCATAGGTTGGGCAGGTTGACAGGCGCTCTTTGAAATACAAGGCCTAAAGGTGCGGCATCGTTCGGCACTATTCCATGAGGAAAATGTAGGGGGTGTATAAAAAAAATTGTAGGGGGGAAGCAGGGCTACACGCCCATACCGAAATCTCGCGATTCCAAGATTCCATGGAGCGTGACTGCTGAGGTCGAGGTGCGAATTTAGTGAGGGGAAGCTGTCCCGGACGCACTTCTTTAACGGACAGATAGATGACTCGGGACCGAGTTGAACGGTCACCTTCCGCAGAACGATTGACGTTCGCGGTAGTCGTAGCGGATGCGAAACCATTCGCCACCAGGTCGTCGTGCATGACGGGCTGAAACAAAGCTTGAAGATGGGGAAAGCTTGCGCGCCACGGGCGTCGGAATCAATTGAGAGCGCGGTGGGGGGATCTTGATGTAAGAGTTGGAGTTGAACTTGATCTCTAGATTTCAGAGGATGGACGAATACGGTGCTGGAGCATTGAGTTGGCACCGAAGAGATATTTGATGAACCAAATCTTGATTCAGAGTCTTCGGTAAACGAGCTGGCTATTGGAGCGGTTGAATGTCGGCCTGACTTCATAGCAGCGGAATTGGGAAGTGCGCACAGGTTGGCGCCAGGCACATCTTGAGGCACATTAAGGCGGAAGCAGAGGAGCTCGGACCGCATCACCGGAGCTCGGAATCCCGGCACATCGCGTGACACCATGATGTTGTTCCGTACGACCTTGAAATCTGCTCCTGACCGCGACGTCTCCAGCCAGGGCGGTCCTCGCGGTCCTCTTTTCCCACAAACTGCACACCGACGTGCTTCGGGTTCTTTTTGGACAAAACCTTGGTCTGCATTCGCGATTCGTTTATTTCTGGTGAACGTAGGTGAGTGTGAACAACAACCTGAGGCTCAACGGGATCCTGGGTAACGATATGGTGCGCATTATTCTCTATTTTTGTCATAGGCAATCTCCACGTCGTTTCCCGGTGTGCTTCCGTCGCGCGGCCGGCTGCCATTGATGCGACTTCGCGCGCTGTGCGAGTGCGAGCTTGCCTATAGGCGCCTCGTGCCGCGGCGTCTCTGGTGCGGGCGGCGTTCGCGTCAGGCGTTACGCGTTGCGTACGAGCACGGCTTCATCGCACCCGATGGCCCTCGCTGTCCCGTCTGTCCGGATCCGAGCGCCCGAGTCGTTCGATGCATCAGAAGATCGCGAACGCGGACGACTCGAGCAAGGAGCGCTCGCAGCCTCATCCAGTGCGCGCCCGACGCGTACGCAGTGCGGCGTCAGTCAGCTAACGATTAACCGGCGCGCGCAGCCTCGATACAGGCTGGCCGATAACCTCGAGACATCCGCCGTCTTCTACGTACCTCGCGCCGCCGTCTTCGGCGTCCTACCCTTTCGCACAATCCATCACGAAATCATACTACCGAGGGGCTGCAGGTGCGTCTCTGCCTATTCTCTCATCCTCCTCCCTGGTTTTATGCGGACGGACAGGCAGACTGTTTTCTGGTGTACGGCGTCGCCTCCCTGCGCTCGCTCGAGGACGCGCGGAATCGCGGACGTGCGCGCGCATGCGGATGCGCATGTGAGCTGTACACTGGCCAATACGTTACACTTGTGCGAGGGGGTGTCCGATGTCATCTCGTTCTCATTTTTTCTACGTGGATTCTGGGGAGGGGGGGATACACACAGGCGGGCAGTGATGCTCCTGCCCCGAATATTGGAGTCGCTGCCCAATCCGCGCCGTGTACTGTTCAGGTGCGCTTCGGCTCGTCTCTCCTTGGGTTGCGTCTCATTTCTACTAGTGTGCGACGTCGCCTGGCGCCGCTCCTTCGATACGTGCGAAATGGTGAGCCCAGCGTGCCACTACGTGCTCAAGTTGATCATCTTCGGTACGCCACCCTTCAATTTACCCTCCATTAATCCTGGATTGCATCGAATCGCCGGCGACGCAGCAGTAAAATGCTTGCTGCTCGTGCGCTCAGCTTGAACCACCGCAGTAACTTGGCAGTAACACCGCTTGTTTTCCTCCGTTCCAAGTTACGCGTCAAGAGTGTCAACAAGTAGGCACGTACACATTTCAGTCTGCCTTGCTGTGGGGATGTCGGACTCGGAAAGTACTTTCCCCGTGTCCCTCAGGCTCGTAGGGCATCCCTAGTCGGTTGGCCATCCAGTCACGCGTCTCGGGAGGTTATACGTCCGCAAAAGGCATCGCACGTCCCTGGTCCTAAGATTTCAATCAAGATCTCAAACAAAACAAACTGCACATTGAAGTCCATTGTCCTAGTGTCGTCCCTGACCGGGTATATACCCGTCAGTCAATGCGGTTCGGTCAGTGGTCGATCTATTGACCGATCGCTATTGACTAGGGCTGCCGCCCGTGACCGTCGACACGGTTCGACGGCACCCATCGAACGGGTGCCGTGCCCGTTCCGTTGGCTATCTGAAAGTTCATCGACGGCACAGTCATGGCACGGATGGAAGCCATTTTTTCCCGTCGAAAAACGGCCGTCACGGCCGTTGAACGGGTATCCCCAAACCGAGCCTATTTCTGTGTCCAAAATCATTAGAACAGGCATGCAAACCAAGTCACAGCTCATATTAGATCTTACGTGTACCTTCGCAGACCGCAATGAAAAGAATCTTTGCTTCGTGCAATGCCGAAGCGGTATTTCCCTTCCGGAACCGTAACAAACTCACCTCTTTTCAAGAGTTTATAGAGATTTTCTCGCACCAATCCCACATCTGAGCGATAACTGAGTAGCTCGGCGTTATACAAAGCTTTTATTTTTCTTTCCTTAGGTCCTTACACTTGGTTTACCATGTCAGGGGCTGATTCTCGGGATCAACTTGCAGTGAGGCAGCGACGTGCACTTACCACAACGTTGTCCAGGATCCTGGGGCACATTTACGTTGACTTCCAAGCCAAATCAAATGTTTCTTCACCTGTTCAGACCCGTGGTACCGTGAACGGCCGTGCTGTCGACCGTGCCGTCCCGTCAGGGATTTCAGGATGCGAGAAACGGGCTGTCTGCACAACGGCCGTGCCCGTCTGTCACCCGCTGAATCGACGGCCGTTGCCGTCGCGGCAACGGGTGGCAGCCCTACTATTATAGGCCCCTAATGACAAAAGTTCTGAATGCGGTCGATATAATTCTGTCCGTCTGTCAGAGTGCCCCTGGCACCAGGACTTAAGGCCTCTGACATACACTCTATGGCCTCAAATATTTTCAGCCCTTCGTGTGCTCTACGTGTAAAGAAATCGGCGTCCCCAGAATCCTACATTGACTTGCCACTCGCTGCGAGCAGGTACATGTATTTACCATTTATGGAGTTGAACAATGGGCGCTAGTCCGGAGGTCACATGAGGCAATTACTAAAGAGTTTGATCTGGGGAAAAGAGCGTTGATGGCCGAAGGCTTGCCGTCGGCGCCTTTGACACTCGCACCACCACCATGGACTTGGACGAAGACTTGGATTTGAACCAGGAGGAGGTTCTGCCCAAGCTCAACGAGGAGCTTGAGTCTGTGTTTCGACTCACTGTCATCCTCTCCGGTGGCTGCCCCGGTGGACGACCTCCCTGGGCAAAGGATCATACCGAGCCACTCAACCTATGGATCCAAAAGGTTTGCACCATGTCAACCGCCGAATGCCACCAGCTTGCGAATTCCGGCGATCCGGAAATGATGCACGATTTTGCTCTGCGGTAATACAGCCCATTGCACCCCTCCTGCCTTGCTGATTTGCATCTCCCACAGCGCAGCCGCGGGGATTGAATTGCCCAGTCCTAACAGCCTCCTTGCGGAACGATATTGGAACCTCCTTTTGCATAATCCGAAATCTACGACGTATCATCTCGGGATCGCTCACGCCCAGTTGATTCTCTTCACCGGCGTCGTCATTGAGGAAGGTTATGCCGGGCCCAGCTCCCGCATGGACGACTTCATGCGAGCCGGAATACACGCCGAAGCAGCGGCACAAGCAGGACATGGCAGAGCTCCCAATGTGCTCAAGTTGGGAAAGATCTTTCAAGCCTACCGCTACGGCCAGCATAAGGCGGTATTCGGTCAGTGGACGTGTTTTTGGGCCGCCGTGGATGGATGGGTAGCGGAGAAACAAGCAGCACTGGACAAGGATTCAGCAAAAAGAGCTGAACGGTCCTCTCGCTACAAGTGCGCTGCACCGGAGTGCGGACTAGAAGCGTCGACAGGGAAACTGCTTCGTACTTGTGCGTTCCCCTCTTCGCTCATCCCATCCTCAATTATTACGACTAAAACCGCGATTGGTACCCAGGTGGTGGAAAATGCGAGGACGCTTACAAGCCTCGGTATTGTACGAAGAAATGCCAGGTGGCGGTGAGGCACTTCTCCAAAAACTCCTTGCCCTTCTTGAACGCTGAGCAGGATTGGAAAAACCATAAACCGCTCTGCAAACCCGGCTTGCAGGCCGCTAACACAAAACCCAGCCGATCGACTCGCTTCGCCATGGATCCTTCCATCCAGGTTCAACGCCATGATCTTGCTATTGGTGGGGCCCCGGGATAGTAGTAACTCCCAGGAATCCGACAGCAAAGAGCGGTGGTGGGCAATATTCGGTGAATATCGGTGGCGTCAAGCTCCATTCTGAGGACGAGGCCCTGTCGCCCCAACAACTCAAAGACTTGGCGGCGGCGATGAAGTCCGGGTCGAATAAGGGAGACAGGAAGGGAAAGTAAAGCGCTGGCGACTGTAGAGAGGAGAGCGGATCTACGATGGAAGTTCATATCTTTGTACATGTGTATGCAGCGAGGATCAACTCCTGTCATTAACAAGGCCGACGTTCCGACGACATTCGAATTCGCGCTTCATATGGTTAATGTGGTAAGTCCCGTTACATACTTTTCTGGTCCTGCCCCACTTTCCCCGTCCCTCTCTCGCCTCCCGCCCGTTTTCTTTTTCCATTTCGCACATGTGGATAGTTTGAAAAGGTGGTTGAATTTCGCACGACCGCAGGATTGCCTATCATTGGAACGATTCCACTTCCTTCGACCACGAAAGGTGATTGAGAGATTACAGGTTGGGGTGACTCCATGGTCGAGCCCGTTCCATAAATTACCTAGCATTCCTGGGTTGCGATTCCTCGTCGTCACGGGTGAATAAAGTTCTACAGATCAGGACACAACACAACGTCTCTTATATCGTCATTGGAGTCGTAGAACTTTGAAGAAGAGCAGGCCATCGATCTCTTCGAGATGCGCGACCCACTGCTGGACAGATTTTCCGTCCGATCGGTCTAAGCGAACCGTCTCGGCTTCAATCTTCTTCTTGATGCGTGCTACGTCAGCGAGTTTGACGAATTCTTCTCGACGCCCCGTTTTAGACTGGAACAGCGGCGGTAGATTTTTCTCTGTATAGACACCGCCGCGGACTTATTCTAGCTATTAAATATGTTTAATATCAGTGAGCAATCTAATGAATCACGAGGGAGCGGCGCACCACTAGATCAGGGCGCACAACTATCCGCAGAAGTTTTTCAATTTTGGCCAGTGTAGTTGCAGGGTTTTGAGCGCCCATGGGATACGAGTGGGAACCCTCGTATCTGCCCAAGACGTTATCTGTTCCGGGATACGTCTTTATGACCAAACGGCACGGTCACGATGAAACCCGTTTATTGGGGATCTTGCGGTTCCGCTCTGGAGATTTGGACGAGAACGATTCCACAGATATTGAACAGCTAGCGACTTTGCTTCGGAGCGGGACCCAAACTAAGTAGAATCCGAACAGACCGGAGAGAACCGAAGGCAGTCCACCGGATTAACCCAGGTTATCGAGCTCAGATGCCGCATGCGGGAGTTGGTGAGAAAGGGGGGGCTCTGGTGATTCCTTACCACCACCATTGATTTGGTGATGGCAGGAATTTATAAGAGACCCCCGGCTGTGAGCGCGCAGCGAAGGGAGCAGCATGCCCCTACCCCTCAAAGGGGGGTCCACCAGAGCGTGGAGGGTCTAGAGGACCCGTAGAGACGAGAAATAACGTCCTACATCGCGTAAATGCAGACAGATTTAGACCTGGGGCTCATGCGAGGCGATACGTAACTTCACGTAAACTGCCCCGTCGAGAGCTTCGACGTCGACCTCTGCCCTCCAGCGCCCACCCGCGCCCTCCCCTGTCCTGCCCAGCGCGAACGCTATCGTCAGCCCACGGCCCCCGTAAGGCACGACATGGAAATACACATGCCATCAGCACTGACGATTATCGCCAGAGCTACAAAATATGGCGCGATTGCGAATGCGAAAAAAGGAAAATAAAGAGGGTACGAGATCGCGATCCACGGAAGCTACGCATTGAGAGAGCGAGAGAGCGGTACGCTGAACCCCACAGAGACAAAGGCAACCGTACTGACCACACCGGAAGTACGCTGGCAGACGCCCCCCGTAAAGCACTCAAGTACGTGGAGGGAGAAGTGCAGCTCTCGCTGCCTGCCGACCGTGACGCCACCCCCCGTGGGACCCCCGCTGCACGCAAGCCCGCACACCGCCGCGCAAATCCCCCCACCCCCGACGCGCTCGACCTCGCAGGCCCCTCACACCTCGAAACATTCTCCATCGAGGTCCTCGACCCCGACAGCGACTCAGACGACGACCTCGGTCGCCCCCAGCGCCCCCTCCCTGCCCGCTCTCGCCGTACGAACTCCCCCACCCCCACACCTTCCGCTTCGGGCCAATCCCCGCCCCCCCAGAGCGAGCTCGACGACGCCGACGACGAGATGAACGGCGGCGCTCCTTCCCCTCCCCCGGGCGACTAGGCCCCGCCGCCCCCACTCGGGATCGCCCCCGGTGCCCCCCCCGCAGCAACCCGCCGGCAACGTCCTGCAGCCCCCGCCGCAGGCCGGCAACCATGTGGGCGGCGCGCCCGCTGGCGGAGGCGCGCCCCCCCCGCCCCCCGTCGTTCCCTTCATCCTCCCTGCCGCGCGCGCGATCGCTCTCGAGGAGCCCGAGGCGCGGAGTCGTAACCCACATCTCCAAATCCTTCTCGCCCAGCCCGCAGGAACGGAGGACGCGGGCGCGGGACCGGCGCGGGCGGAGGCCCGTACAACGGCTATGGCGGCGGTGTCCGCGCCGGACGCGGTAACGGACGCGAGTGCCATGGAGGCGGACGCGAGTGCCGTGGAGGCGGACGCGAGTGCCGTGGAGGCGGACACGAGTGCCGTGGAGGCGGACGCGGCCGCGGATTCTAGACCACCGCCACCGCCGCCGTTCGTTCTTTCGGATGCATACAATAGCTAGTGGAGCTTGACATACCCCCCACTCCCTGTTCTCATACATGGTACTTACCTGATCCGGCGGGCCGCTACTACGTATGCACGTGAAGTACCTCCGCCGCACACACATATATTCCTCGTTCTCTCACATTACTCACGACAAGTCGCTACGCCCCTCTACCTATTTATCGTCAATCTACTACGTTCTCCTAACAACTGCGTGATGGAACGAGATGAACCGGGGACATCAACTAATCTAGCAACGGGTACAATTCCCAGGTCTGGGCCTGGAAGAAGATGTGCGCCAGTGAGCGCACGCGATCCGAACCCGCCACACTTACTGACGTTGCGCAAGCGCTGGAGATGAAACGGGTGAGGGACAAGCGGGGGGGCGACGGGACGGATAGGTGCACCGTAACTGGTGTACCGACCCCGTCCCCGAGCCCCCCCGCCGCAACGGTGGGACCTATTTAGGTCGGGGTCCACCGGCCAACAGTCCTCGCGCGTCCCACGCCCGAAGGCGCACTCCCACGAAGTGCGCCGGAGGGTGTGGGACAACCCCAACCAACCAGAGGCAAGCCGTCACCGACTTTCGCGCAGTCGCTGACGGATCTCTTTTGTTCCGCTTCCAACAACCCTTTTAACGTATTACAAAACTTTAAAGGTGAAAATTCAGTAACGAAACTACCCGTGGTGGCTGGAGGGGGCGAAAGCTCAACCCCCGGCCGCACCCTCGATGAGGGCCACCGCGACGGAGGGGGATTGGCAGAAAGCCGCTCGGAGGCAGACCGGGATGGCTACCAACCCCACTGAAGGGCGACTCGATGCAACTCCGGGTGCAGCGCGCGTACCGGGGGGCACTGAAAATAGTGCTAACGCGCAAAGTTCGCGTGGGGCTGTTAGCCAGCACCCAGCCCTCAGAGGGGGTGATGCTAGAGGCGTCGATGCTCGGCGCAATGAGCATCCGACTTCGAACAGAAGGTCGGGGGGGACGCACGATCCCCCCTCGCATCCAAACGCGGATGGCAGCCCCTTCCTACAACCCGTAGGCCAAGGGCCCAGGGGACCAACCCCCCAGCCGCCCGAGCAGCGGTGCATGCCAGATCCCCGACCTGAGCCACCACCCGGACCAGCGCCTGCACCCGCCCCCTTCCGCCATCCACACGCTCGAGTGTACCCCGGCGCCGCCCCACCGCGAAAACGTCACCGCAAGGGGGCGAAGAAGACCAAGGCCGATGTAAAAGTGGCTGCTCTCAACATTAAAGGACGGGGCAACGCAGACGTCCGGCATGGGGACAATAAATTGTTTAATATTTGGCAGATCGTACGTGAACAGAAAATCGGAGTCTTGATAGTCGGCAAGGGGCACATTGATGACCAGCACAAGGCAGATATTGACAACCTCTTCGGGAGGGTTATCCGTATTGAATTTACACCAGACCCTGACACCCCGACTGCGAGGGCGGGGCTCGCTTTCATAATGAATAAAAACATTGTTAAGACATCAAATGTAAAATCAACGGAGATTATACCTGGTCGAGCAATGCTCCTGGAACTTAACCATGTTGATGGTACCCGGGTGGCCGTCCTTGGAGTGTATGCGCCGAATCGCCCGAGCCTTAATGCGGCATTCTGTAGAAGACACAATAGACCGACTCCCTGCGCACACCGACAATGGCAGCGCGGTAACTGCCTTTGAGGACCTAAAAAAATATCTCCGCCTGGCAGATGAGTGGCGGGAGACGTTTTCCACCACCCGAGCTTACACCTTCCTCCAACCTATTGCCCTAGGGGATCGCAATCCCGCAGCGACCGGATTTACATCGGAGAGGATCTCTTCGAAGACTCCTTCGAGTGGGAAATACATACCGTAGGAATTGAAACGAACCACCGGATGGTTAGTGTACGCCTCACGACAGAAGACGCTCCCACCATTGGCCATGGCCGGTGGCAATGGCCTGCACATATAATAAGGGACAAAACCCTCAGGAAATTTATCCAGGCAGAAGGCGAGAAGCTCACCGAGAGCCTAGACGTTGCGCTGCAGGAAGCAGCAACAGGACAATGGAACCCTACCCGCAATCCGCAGACCCTGTGGGCTGCATTCAAGGCCAAAATTGGTGAGAAGGCCCGGGAAAGGGCCAAGATCGTTGTCCCGAAAATAGTTGAGGAAATAGCTGAAATTAAAAATAAGATGGACGTAATCGCGGCTGCGGGATTGACACTCACGGAAGAAGAGAAGGTGCTCTCCGGCGCTGTCTTACAGGAAAATTTGACTCAGCTAGAAAAACAGCGGCACAAAGGCCTGCGGTTAACAGCGCAAGTCCGAAACAGACTCGAGAGTGAAGTGATTGGGACATACTGGAGCAAGATAAACAAGCCTCACAAGCCCCGGGACATAATACACCGATTGCGCAAGCCAGGGGGCCCCGAAGTGGAGGCCCAGTATGAGACAAATTCAAAAAAGATGGTGTCTATGGCAAGTGACTACCACAACCGAGTCCAGTCAGACCGAACCCGAGTCCCCCCCAGCGTCCGAGAGGAGAACATAAAAACAGTACTGGGACGGATCTCCAGGAGCGACAGCGCCGAAACACACTTCGGAGAACCACAACAAGGCCTCAGGGCTGGATGGCATAACCTACGAAGTACGGAAGATCCTTAACCAGCCCTACAAGAGCCTTAAGGCTTTGGGAAAACCGGCCTTCGATATCCTGGGCGCATTGCATACTGTATATAATGACATTGAAACAAACGGGATGGTCAAATCAACAGGCTTCTCCAAGAGCTGGATGTGCCCGCTTTACAGAAAAAATGACAAGGCTGACATTGGCAACTATCAGCCTATATCCCTACTCAACAATTTTTTGAATTCATCATCATTATCATCATCACCCTACTCAACACTGATTACAAGGTGTTTACTAAAGCCCTCACAATAAAGCTAGTCCAAGTGGCCCCAGACCTTATTCACCCGAGTCAAGCGGGGTTCATCCCCGGGAGACAAATTCGCGACCAAATCTAGCTTACCAAACGGGTAATAGAACTCGCTGAGGCCACCGAAAGGGACGGTGTCATGGTTGCACTTGATCAAGAGAAGGCATATCACTTCAGGCTACCCTTATTACCTACCCTTAGGGATAGATTATTTCATATGGAATAACTAGCCCTAGGGAAGTGTTTTCAAGGGTCCTCCCACATTCTGGGAACGTCCCACTGCTCGGGTGGGGACTTCCCAGCTGTGGTCTTGGGATGTCCCATGCACCGCAGGCAGGCAAACAAAATTGCCTTTTTTGGCAGGTGTGGGACATCCCCCGGCTGCAGGCCGAACCGAACAAATTGCCTTTTTCAGCGGTTAAAGTGTGGACATCGCTGATCCATCCTCTTCTTTGCCAGAATCTGTACCTTCAGCTCGCCACGTGTCTGCTGCTACAGACGGACAATAACTGCTGAGGGCGCCATGCTCACGGAGATCTTATGCGCAGTCGCGCGCATCGTCACTGCTCCTCAGGCCGTGCTCCTGGAGGTGCAGTCAGATGGTATTTCCCACCGGGTGCGCCCTTGCTGCCTCGTCGTATACTGCAAGGGCATGCTGTTCCGTGAATGCCCGGTCCGGTAGCTGGTTGGTTGGTTGCCCCGGCGGGGCCTTTTTTTCTTCTGGGAACCTGTTTTTTGGGGGGTGGAAACCACTCTGGGAGATGCTTTTGAGCTACTATACTGCTCCAAAGCACTTGAAACCGACACTGGACGCAATTCGAGCCCAGCCCGTGAAAATTACCGCATTTGGACGAGCTTACGCGCCTAGGTCTTCGTAAACTTCAAATCACATATCCGAATGCCGCAGACTTCTCTGCAGTTCTCTGCTTGCGGGATCCAGGCAGAAAACAGTGTTACAACGTTCCCCCATGAACAAAGAAAACGACACCTCCGGACAGCTGTCGACTGGGGCTGGACGACCGAAGCGCCGCCGGGTTGGGGCTCGGTAATAGAATACTATCTTATCTTGGTCAATTGATTACTATCACGCGCTGGGAACCTGGGCACCTTAAGGGTTTTGACCCGTTAACAACTCCCTCGAGAGACTTTTTGAACATCTGGAAGTTTTAGATGGTAGGCGCGCATCCTGGGAACAAGTTGAGCTTATTTAGGGCGTATTTGGGGAGATTTTGAAGTTGTGGTGAATTTAGTTCGGGCGAAACTCCCGAAAGGGCAATTATGGGGAACCTGGGCACCCATGCAAATTCATTGTTGCCAGCTCATTCAATGCCATTATGCTGCTTTATGATGTTCAGTGGATAAAACTACAGTATCGCAGAGGCCAAAAGGGTATGTTGGACCTAGAAAAATGGTAGAACTGAGTGCTTACGATGCCAAGCGCGTGCGACGGGATCCATACCGCTGATCAAACGACTGCCGCGCAACAGTGAGAGGACATAGTCGCCCAAAATAAGCTGCAAACAGCTTCATAATAAGTAGATGGACATACTTGGCCCAGGGATCCACTCCTGAGTCGAACTGTCGAGAACCCGGCATTTAGACATTGGTACTAGAGAAAATCGGCTGATTTGGTACATGGTCGATGCTAAGAGAGACATAAAACAGATAGAATAGTAGTCGAACTTCGAAACTGAAGCCTTATACATCATAATAGACTATGTGGAGCTCTAGATCGATAGGGTCAAAAGGTTGTTTGATATGGAGGTCGCGGCGGTGAGGTATTTGAGGGCACACCATGTTTATCCTGGAGGTTTTATAAGGGGGAAACCGAATTTCCGGAAGCCCTTGATGTAGGTGATGAGCGCGAGATTTTTGCGGTTAGAACGAGCCCCAAAACTTGTGGATCGACCGAGGAATGGTGAAGAAACAGGTGAAATGGCCTCTCGGCATTAAGAAAATGATGTTCTCACCCTCCGGTCCGCGATCAAACGAGGCACAGCTTTCGATCAACGCAACATTCCGTCTCAAGATTTGGCATAGATGGGCGTCAGGGGTCGTAGTCCCTCCCCCAAGTCAAAGTTGTTAACATTTGGTACTATTCATGCATATATTTGGCAAGTGCCCAGGTTCCTAGTGTGCCCAGGGTCCTGGTCAGAGATAGTATATAAAAGCCCCAGAGGAAAATTCTGCATTGTCCCGTTATGAGTGGTTTACCATCGTATCCCAATTTCATGGCTACTTCTATCGCAGTGTACACCGAGCCCTTCGGCCGAGGCGCGCCGATGATACACACGTGACATATCCCCTTATGGAGATATTACGTGATCGGTTGGTTCAACTCCCGACGCCAAATTTTCAAAAAACGGGACCGGTTCCTTGATTCACAAAACGGGACCCCCTTGGTATACTGTACTCATTGATGTGTACAGATCTTCCGTCACATTTGCTATGGTGGAGCACTCACGCATCGCGGCTCCGGGATGAAGACGTCTCAGCGCCATTGTTGTACACCACGTGTGCCCCCACGCGTCGCTGTGGAAGGGCACTGTGGCTGTGCATTGCCTTTTTCGGCCAACCAATTGGAGCAGTGCAGCCGAATGTCGTCCATGCGTCCCAAGTAAATAGTCTTGCCGAAGGACTTCGGGCTTGGAATTTACCTCTTCCGTCTCCCTCCCCATCTCCATATTCGGACGTCCTAGCCTTGCACGTTCCGGCTCGGTTGTCACCATATGTCTATGCCTGTAGTTCCGCTGCTCAAATTATATTATTCTTTGATACATGGACACTTCGCCGACGTTCAGCCGATGAGGAAAATTGAAATTATAGATCTACAACTGTTCTATTCAAACGGTCAAGCCGCGGAACGATACACATGCCCTTTTTTTTGGCGCTGAGTTTACCTCAAGTTTACCTTGACTTATGGAAAGCCCTAGCGCTCAATTAAAGCTCCGCTCAGCGCTAGCTCCGACATCACTTCGGCCGAGCGGACCGAGTCATATCCGGACCGGTTGGAGTGATGCGAACTTAAAGCAGCTGATGGCAGTCCGAACTACCACATAATATTAACTGTCGCGTTGCGTCTTTTTTTCTGCTGTCACCGACGTCAGTTGTGATGTGATATTTAAGCCAAAACCATGTCCCTTCATGTGTGCGTGCATCTTTTCTGCTTCAAGAATCAGATGTCGTTCATGCCATACATCCAATCACGAAACATATGAAATTAGTTTTATTTTATTCATCTGCCCTCGCTTTAAACGATACGTGCTGAACTTCCCTGAAAACTTGACAAAACCAGAAAATTCACATATTGTCTTCTTCGGTCCACACTCAGAGCTAGAAATATAGTGCCGCCAGGGGGAAGCCTTTTGAAACTCGGCCGAGCCGACCACTCCTTAGCTTGGTTGCCAATACCTATTATTCATTCGACTTCTGCTTAGATGCATTGTGCTTGATAAAAGCATGAGACAGATATCATAAGAAAGTAACCCCGTCGTTTGCAACAACGAGCAAAACGATAAAATAGGACAATAAATTGATTCCAAGCTATCGCATTGGAAAATAGCTACAGCGAAAAATAGACGCCACCGCCATCGTGACACCGCGCAGTTCGCCGCGAAAATACATGACGATCGATGTATCACGTCCCCAATGTTCAAAAGGAGGCAGCGACCACGGGAGGGAGTTAACCGCAAGAAATAAAGGGGAAAGATTGGGGGGGACGACACCGGCGACTCCACGCTGGGGAACAACAGATGCGGAGATGTTCGCGCACGAGTTCCAGGCCCAGCAGGGAAAACAGCGTCGACAGAACAGAAAACAGACGGGAATCATAAAACGCCCAGGAGCACCGAAAGCGGGAAGCCGCCTACAGCTATTTCCACCGAGTAGACGCGGACATGGGGAAGCAAGGGAACGAAGACGGAGACTTGGATTTGAGGGAGGGCATCCACCCCAGGGAAATCGCGCAAGAGAGAAGAGCGGCTGCCCCACAATTGGGAAGTATGCCGCACGGGGGAGCGTGAAAAGGGAGGGGAATGCGCGAGAGAAGGAACCGCGCGGGCGGAGGCGTAGACCCTGCGTCCCATGACAGGCGCCGCATTGACGAGACGAGCACCGGAGCATTCGAGACGTGCAACCGTCGCAGCGAAACGGAACAGGAAGTATACGGAAAAGAACGGAGAGGAGCGCAAGGGCCCAAAAGGCGCCGACACCAATGTGTCCGTGCTTGGAGACGGCGGACGGGACGGGGCTGGGGAAAACAGAGGCGGGAACGCTGATCTGCGTCTTCAGCAGACGCTCCGTCCCGTCCCGTGTCCGTCGAAGTGAATCAACGATTCAAGAAGGGCAAGCAACGGGACAGAAGAACGGGGATGGTGGGAGACGGGGAAGATAAGAAGGAGAGGTAGGCAAGGAGGGATGAGAGAAACGTGCGGGAGAGGAGGAGGCGCATGTAGCAGCAGACCCTCCGAGGCGCAATTGGAGACAATAGTGGGGAAAAGGAAGAGCGGAGACGGTGGGGAGGAGCAAGGAGATGAAGACGATGTAAAAAGAAACGGAATGAGAAAGGAGATCGAAGTAGAATTTTAAGCAGACTCACCCGCTTATTCGTCCCACCTCCCATACGACACCCACCTTAACAGCCCACGCATCTCCCCTCCGCCCTCCCCTCATGACCCGCAAAAATCCCCCACCGTAAACACATGCCCAGCTCATGAGCGAGCGTGCCTCCGAAACAGCATCGGAGGAAGAACAAGTGGCAAAGGGAGGCGCGGATGAGCTACGGCAGCGCGGCGGACGCCGAGCGCGAGGGCGGAGATGAAGGGGGTAGCGACGCCCGTGCTCTCGAGCTCAGAGTACCCACTCACGGGACTAGGCGCACGGCGTCGGAAAGCCCAAGCACAATCTCGCCGCGGCCGAGAGCGGCCCGCGGGTTCTGTCGTCGTTTCAGCAGCATCGGCGTCACCGCTTCGTCACAGAGGGCAGCGGTGGGAGCTTGTAGCTCCTACTGCTGCGGCCAAACTCGTCCGACGTTGGCGTGCCTGCCCACCTGGGACTCTTCGGCGACTTTCGGGGGAGGCGCGGTGAGGGCGCAGACGCTGAGCGGGCGCGTGACGATATCGGCGCGTGAGAATCAGCGGCATGGTGCCCAACGTAGGCGAGGACGGTGTGGTCGCGGTGCTGCTCGAAGAGGAGGAAGCCTGCGAAAGCCATCAGTGACAGTGCCTTGATGGTGGTCTAGGACCCCGGATAATAGACCAAAATGCCTGATGCAAATCCTGATGAATTTGGGCGATTTTGGGCTCGAGGGGTGTTTCAAATCCTGACGGATTTGGCCAAAATGCTCAAAATGCCTGGTTCAGAATCCTGACGGATTTGGGAGGATCCAGAAAGCCCAGATGTCGAATCCTGACGAAGATCCCTTGGTGTAACGGTTAATTATGTGTCCCTTTTGGATATTTTATTTTCGTGTTTTATGGCCTTCCGAGGCCGCTCGTTCGAGCTTGCCAGCTGATTTAATTTAGTTGTTTTTCTGTAATATTTTTAGCCTCCACTGCGCAATTGCCGTAAGCACGACGCCTGCCGCCTCCCGCCCTCGGCGCGCTCCGACGACACGCATGGTGTCTATAGACCTCTCAGCCGATCCTCCACCGTTCAATCCTGGCTGTTACATTTGGCAAAACAAGAAATTCTCTGCTTCGGATGTGCTTCCCGAAGTGCACACGATTTGACTTTTCCTTATGTTTTTCGGGCGATTTTGGGCCTGTTCCTGATTCCTGACGGATTTCGCGAAATTTCGGTAGGCCTGTGCTAATCCTGACGAATTTCGCCATACAAATCCTGACTAATTTCTCGTTTTGAAATCAGGCCTTCAGACCTATTATCCGGGGTCCTGGTGGTCTGCGACAGTAACCAGGGTGATGGCAAATCGGTCGCGAGACCGATTAAAACCGATGGTGCCGGTCGGCGAAACCCCGGGCCATTTCAGACCCTTGGAATGTCCGATTTTTCTCCGAGACGAGATTGGTCTTGTCCGCGCGATTGCAGTCAAGGTCTGTTCAATTTCCGCGATTGACGTTTATACTTATTGTATCTCAGGAACGATCTTCCAAGCGCAAAGATCTATTCAAATGCATACAGATCGCGATCCGGATGTAATTGCGAAACACATGGTACTCGACATGAAGGTCCGGTGGTCTTCTACGTACGCTATGCTGGACTGTGCATACAATCTTAAAGAGGTATCAATATTCTCTATCGTTTCGATTTCAACGACCCTGATTCTATCCATCATTAGGGGCAGTCAGAGTAGCGGATTCTAAAGGGATTATTGAGGGATTAAGGGAGGGATTATGGAGGGATTATGCATTTAATAAAAGCCCATAATCACGCAGAATCCTAGCAGAATCGCGATCAATTCTGACCGCTCCAAAGGTTGGGGGATTATGGTGACAGGATTATCCCGACGCGATTAATCCAAGATTAATCCCCGAGGCCATATATCCTGCATAATCGCATAATCCGTTTTAAATCGCCTCCAGAGGCGATTCGACGATTATAGAGGATTATGGATTTAAAGGATTCTCCCACGCTTAATAATTCCGTAATCCATCCATAATCCTCACCCATAATCCCTCGAGAATCCTTTACTCTGACTGCCCCTATTAGGATATGGATAAATTCCTCTTTCAAATCGCAATGGATGAGATCAAGAAGTTGAGTGCGCTTCAACTGACCGAAGCTGAATGGTCACGCGTGAATTTATTCTTAAACTTACTTGCGGTACGCATTAGTGCTTCTTGTTATACTGTCAATAACGCAGTCCTAGTACCCCGAGCACACCCAACACAGGTTTTCGTCCGATCTCAAGTCAACCCTGCATCTCGCTCTTCCGGCGCTAGAGGCTTTGCACTCAGGCTGAACCGCCCGGGCCGCTGATCCAGAGTACAGTGATTATTCACATGCATTGGAGCAGGCCCTTGAGAAGGTTGATGAATACTATCAAAAGAAGCCCAACTCCAATGCGTACATGTTTGCTATGGGTAAAATTTATGGATCATCCCATTGGCGTCCGGCGCTGAAATTGTTACAGTTCTTGACACAGGAAGGATAACCAAATAGTCTGAGCAGGAACACTGGAAAGATATGCAGAAAGTACTTACAATAACTTTGGCATATCTGTGGGCTCAGGGCGGAGAAAGCATTCAAAAGACATTGCAAAGATATTCTAATCTAAGAATATCTTCTGAATGCCTTCAGCATCTTTTGAATAATTCCAAGGCCAAGATATGCGAAAGTTATTGTAAATACTTTTCCAATATCTTTTCCCTATTTTGGCCTGGGTTATCTGGTTATCCTCCCTGTGTGATCCCTGCAAAAAGCTCTCGTACTTCAAAGAGCATTGACCTTCAGAGCTTCAGAAGAAGGCTCTCGAAAATCGTGAGGAAACAGTACGTCCTCCGCATTCCTTCCCCGAGCAGAAAATTAATATTTTTCAATTTAAACAACAATACCTTAAGCTTCGAGGTACATCTCCTGATACTCCTGCTCCCGCGAAGGAATCCACGGCCACCAAAATGCGACGCGCGCTTGTCGACGGCGATTCGGACAAGCCTGTCGGCGCGGAAGTCCGCATTGACCCGTTGAAGCCTTGGCAGGATGAGTTTGAGAGGTATTTAAATATGGTGGAAGCTGTGCGTGACGGGGGGACACAATCTAGTGGTGGGGTGTACGTTTACGATTCCATATTGTCTCCCAGTCCCGCACTGACACTCGTCCTTATTTTTCAGGTGAGCGTTCACCGCTACCCTGTCTGGGCATCCCTTGCACGGGACTATCTCGCCGTGATGTCCTCTTCAGTCTCGGGTGAAAGAGCATTTTCTTCGGCTGGTATTACAATTAGCAAACGGCGCGATCGGTTGAAAGCCGAAATCGTGGAGGTGCTGCAAGTGCTGAAATGCATGATGCGGCGGGATTTGCCCTTCCGTCGCTCGGATCTGATAGACGAATCTGACAGTGGGACCACGGCTGATGAGGAGGACGAGGAGGAAGGCTGATAGTTACAACCCAGACTATGACATGCAAGAATAATATTTGATTCCAATGCCCCGAGGAGCGGATTTCTAAGCGTGGGCTGCCAAAAAAATGGTGGAAGCCGGGGCCAAAGCCAAAGCCAAGCCAAAGCCAAGCCCTACCCCAGGGCTTTGGCTTTGGCTTCAAGGATCGGTAGCCAAAGCCCCGTGCAGCCAAGCCAAAGCCGGGGCTACGAAGCCAAGCCAAGCCAAAACATCACTAGTTACTGCCAGGAAGAATCTACATTGACTATTTTTGCCGGTCAACTATATGAATCTCGGCAGTTTCCCAAGAAACCCGAAAGAAATATGTAAAGCTGGATTAAATACGGGTTACATGTATGTATGGACGGAAACGAGGTAAGTACAACATTTGAGCTATATTCAGTGTCAAAACAATAAAATCGTTTCTGTAGGTAGCAACAGACTTACAGATGAATGTATTTAATTCAGAATGGAGTTTTTGCTAAATTCGTGTGATATGGAGGGGTGCGGCTTTCTCTCCACTTGGAGTGACCGGAATGAGCATGTTGGCATAGCGTGTGCGGAGACAATCATCCTCCGGAAGGGCAAATGAAAATTCCCCAACCAATTTCGAGAAGAACACTTGCATTTCCAATACCCTTGGGCTGCGTAAGTATCATTATGACTGATATCATGGGCTTGTCACTTACGCAAAACGCCATCTACGTTGTGGCCAAGATTAGTGCGACGTGTAGTTTCAGTTGAACTGATTAGAGCGCGTACCCCAAACACACCCGTGGGCCACCGAGAAAGCTCAAACTGTGAACATGTTATCAAGTGATGCGGGAACGTGAGAGAACTGACTCACAGGTTTGCATACGGACCAACAGCCTGTCCTTGCACTACGGTGCCATCGATCCAGCGGGATGGCCTGAACTGGTGTGCGTCCTCACCCCAACGCGACTGGAGTCTGTGCAGGTGATTCAGCATCCAAGGGAACAAATTGAACATTTCGTTGAAAGTTATCCAAACCTTTGGTAGGATGCGATGGCCACAAGCACGACTTGTCCTTTCTGGACTGGTATGTGGTTCATGAATTCGCCCTTGGAGTTCTTGATACCGTCGGTCAGAGGTATAACCGTGTCTTGGACAGTGATGCGTTCTTGAATTGCTCCAGGTGGGTAGAGCCTAAGTGTTTCCTGAGAGCACCAATGAGCTGGACCACATCCCTTTATAAGTTTCAACCATGCCTTGATAAATACATTCAGTAGCGGCATACTCTCATAAGCGGAAGTGCGATATGGACCACGAAGTGACGCATGGATTTCCGCCCGTAGTTGATGCTGGAAGTCTGGATGTCGGGCGAGTTCCAAACAGCCGAAGACAAGTGTATTAGTTACTGTGTCCTGCCCGGCAATCATCAGGATTCCAGTTTGAGCAACCAATTCCTCTTCCGTCAGCACATTCTTCAGATCGGACTGCTCGGGGCCCACAACAACAACTTACATGACGCGTTCGTTGTTAGCCACAAATGCTTCACCCAAATCACGCGCCGAAAAGCCCAACACTGCTGTACGAAATATCAAAGGGTGCCACTTCCGAGTCAACGACTAGAAACATACCCTCGCTGATTGCACTCAGAGTGGCAGGACTCAGAATGGGATAAAGGTCTGTCAGGGACCCTGAGCATTTGTCCAGTCGCTCGGTTATCTGGGAATGACATGAACTATCACGGCCAGATAGCTCCAGACTCAAACTGAATGCACCTTCTCGGCCACTTTCTCGAATATTGGCCGGTAATTTCGAACAGCGGAAGAAGTGAATCCGATATTCAAGGCAGCGCGGAGACGTTTGTGGGTCTCGCCTGTTATGAGGACCATGGATATCAGTGGAAAGGCTCGGTGACAATGAACCGACCTTTCGAAGCTACAATGGCGTTCCGATCCAAGATTAAATCCATAACATTTTCTGAGGTCGGTCCGTGTCCAAAATGAGAGCTATTGAGAATGTACTGCAAAGCCAGAGGATCCGAAATCATGAGGCGGTTTTGCTTTGGACCGATCAGAGAAAATTGATGAAACTACAGAGAACTCACTCCGAAACATCCTTTGACTAAATAGACGGGACCGAATTTTTTTAGCCAAGTGAATTCGTGGTCACCGTAGTAGCAATTGCAGCATATTTCCTGAAGGAAGAAAGGTCAGGCTCCGCCCAAAAGCGTGAGTAGGACAATCTCGACCAAAAGTCCACGATGACGAGGGCGGTCCGGGAACATTTCGAAGACTCGGATTGCTTCGTCGATGCAGGGAATAATAGATTGCAAAGTCCGCAACCGCAAATACAGTTGCGTAATCTATCCTGTATGATGCGAGTCCCGTGAGCATATCAGTTCGAAGTTAATAGGTCGTCGAATGCAGCACGGTGCCACCGCCCCGCACCTTTATAGTTCTCCACAGATTAAAGCCCGATCTGCACGGAAGTTAGTCGCCTGGCGCCGACGGGAACGGCGAGGCTGACGGAATGTTCCTCTGATCTTGTGTCAAAGGCTGTGCTCGTTGTCTCTTAATATATAGACAAGCGGCTGCTCGGCCAGTTCCTCGCGGTTTAATGCAAGAAATTTGTATGCCCAGGTGGCACTTACCTTTGAGCGTCAAGATACCGGTCAGTTAGTGATCCACCGAGTGCGCTAATTGACTGGCGCCTCCAAAGTTTCGGGCCCGCATGTCCCAGAGCGGACGTTGATCGGAAAGGCAGGCACGACGGAAAAGGTTAGAGCTGATGGCGGAGTTTAACAAGGCTTCGGATAGACACGCATAATTCTATAAAGAGGGTGATAGAGAGACCTCATATGTTATACTTGGAATAATATGCACAAATGAAGAGATATTCGGGTACCGTATAATTTCACTAAATTTGTTTGTCACGCATCACAGACCCCCCTCTCGAGAGTCGACATCGGTCGGGGTCACGGGTCACGGCGTCCTCTGTCGAACCTTCAAACCATCACGTAGATCTCTAAACTGCCGGCAAACCGCAGAAAAGGCAAAAAATCAGTCCAATATCGAAATCTTTGGTGGTGTCACGCCAAAATTCGGCCGTTGTCGAAATATTGAATCGGTTCAACCCTGTCACGGGTCGCGAGGGGGTTCGAATTGAAATTGTACGGTAAGTTGATTTTGTGCCGACTTGAGTGGCAGCAAAATTAGTTCAGTGTGATGAAGTATCAATCTGGCAGACGAAATGTACCACTAGTGTTATTAGGGTCGGATCGGGCTTGCCCGGCTTGGGTTACAACAACACTATGTACCACTGAAACGCACTATCGCGCGTGGCGGCGACGTTTGAACCCAATTTAGCCATCGGGAATCCTATTACCAGAAGTTCGTGTATGGTTGCGCAACGAAAGAGCCGTTTTCTTCTAAAGAGCGGTCCCGAGTGTTCAAGAGACAGCTCCCGGCTCCGGGGAAGACGTAAGTTACTGTAAATACTTGTACCGTAGCAACCACCCGACCCACCGTGACACCATAAGTGGGTTTGGGCAACGCAACCAGCCCAATTTTCACTGTGACGGTTGAAATTTCGGCAACGGAAAAATTCAACATGAGCTAGATTTGACTGTAGATGTGATTCTTAGGTCTAATCCACCATATAATCAACCAGGGGAGAGGTTTCAAGGATTTTTCGTCATTTCTCAAGGTGATTTTGGGCCAACAATTTTTTTCTTTTTTGCATGTCACGGTATGAAGTTAGGCAACCAACCTCATCGTGACCGTGACCTAGGGAGGTTTGGGCAACACAACCAACCCCGTCGTGACCGTGACGGTTGCTACGGTACAAGTATCTACAGTACATCAATATGGTGTCTAAGTTAATTGATTTTGCGGTTAGTCAGTCTATGAGTCTATGTCAGTCCAATCATGATGTGTTCTTTGTTCTTGTGGTGGACGCAACAATGCCCTGTAAGCGCCGCTCTGGTTTCGTGCAATCAATCATAGAGAGAGAGAGAGAACAAAAATAACTGAATGGTTCAAAGATGTTCCGGCGCTCTGGGCCTTACGCCACCCTGCTATTTAAGTCGTCTTATCTACGCTAAAACCACATCTACCATGGCGCCAGAACCTCCCGGTCCTGTGCCCGCTCTTTCATTCCGTTTCTCCACGCCCGTACTTCCCTCAGAAATCCACGCCTCGGGCACGCTCACGTTG
>JARKIE010000484.1:0-58673 GCA_029378255.1 Mycena rosella
GGCGTCCATCACGGCGATTTGGAAGGCAGAAATTTCGTACGCGATAAGGAAGGTCACCTTTCCATTGTGGATTTCGGCCACGCCACCGTTGACCACGCTTGTGAGCCTGGCGTCTGCGTGGAGCTGATTGATCTCCGTCAAAATCTGTGCTTGTAGGACCATGATATTCCTGCTACCTTTCGTGATTCTGTCTTTTGTATTTGTCGATAAGTATGCCACAAAATTGAGGATTTTTATTTCGAAAGTTCGGCGTGGAGGCCACCACGACTTACATTCCTCCTAGACAAATTAAATGCGCAGAGAGTTGGAAGACAGCCAAGATACCCCAGTCGGCGTCAATGGCTGCAAGCGTTATAAGGTAAGAATGAGCCAATCAAGCTGGCGCCGGGGAGCAGAGACGCTGTCAGTTTATTGAACGGCTGAAAACCGAGCACCGCGCCGCACAAAGGCACGAACGCAGCGTCCTGGCCAGAGAAAATCGCGATTTCGTCACCGTAAAAGAAGCGCAGAAAGCGAGCCGGGCAAGCTAAATGACCAGAGCGAGTGGTAGATGGCGCGCGGATCGCGGAGTTAGAAGACGAGAGCGGGGGAGTGCGGAACGAGCGAGCGAGACATCCGGCAGCGTTGGAGAGGACGCGCTCCAGGCATTAATGATTGCGCGAGGGGCGGCAGCCCACGATGCGGACGATACGGGGGGCGAATAGCCATGCGAGCCGGCACAGGTTCGACGTTTGCGACTCGCCACCGAATCGGAGAAGAACGATGAGCATTGAAAAAATGCAAGACTGATAAATGGACGCTCCGTTTCATCAACCTCCACCTGTCCGGCGTTGAGTAATAAATCAAGCTCCCACCCAATGCGCCTCAAAAATTCGCCGAATACGCGGCTAGCATGAAAAGTGGATGAGTATCGCCCATAAGGCGAGGATCCCGACACCTGAATTATGAGCACAGTCGCTGGAAATACGGGGCGGATCCGGAGCGCAGGGCCCGATTCAGATTGCATCGATGGGGACGCAAGCAAATTCGATCGGTGGCCCGCCTTGATAGAACTCATCTAGATGAGGGGATATAATTCAACAGTCGAGCGGCAGAAGTGAAGGCCTAAATTTCGGTTGTCAGATGTCCCTCTCGAGTCAGGGACGTAGTGGGAAGTCGGTTTTGCTCGGGCATGAACACAAAACGCCGCCGGTGGAGAAGAGGACGCGCCAGAGGTAGGTGAAAAGTGGAAGGTGTGTTGAGTTGGTAAAGAGTCGTGCGAAGATGTGAATAGTAAACTGCACCGATAGTGCAGCCCCGATGGCGCAAGCGGCCGAGCCAGGCATGAGAAATCGCGGCGCGCGGACGGACATCAAGTACAGGAATTCACGGAGCTGAGGCTTGCGAAGCCTACGACTGGGGACGTGCGATAAGTCGCGTCGAAAGTACTGAAGAAGAATTAGCAGATACAAAGGTACCTTACTCCCGGACCAAATCTCGCCCCAGTATCGCCAGCGCCGCAGACGTCTTACTCGAGACGATGTGAAACGTCGTAGGAGTTCGACTCGAAGAGGAACGTTCTGAAGAGGGCGGGCGAGGCAAGTTTAAAGGAACTGAATGAAAAATGAGGGGGGGGCCACGTATGTTTGTGTGCCAGACCAGTCCTCGAGAACATGGGCACGAAGAAACGAAGACCAACACACCGAGAAAATTCCTATCTATCTTATCCGAGAACCTGGGCCAAGCTCCTCGGATAAGATAGATAGGTCGATGGCGGGCAAAGTGGAGGGCGCGTGGTGGTGCGTTGAAACGTGCGATAGCGGTGCGGGCTCGAGCGCGGAGACGCCGCACCGTTGAGCGGCGTAGGGGCTTATGCTGGATGGTGGTGTGCGGGACGAGAGCATGCTTGATGCGCAATGGTATGCGCTCGTCTTCGATGTCGGGAGTCGGGAGGGGTGCTGCGCTTCGACCGACCCGAGGCAGACGCGCTCGCCGGCGGCGATCCGCGAGCGGGGGAAGAGTTGCAAGATCGTCAGTACGGTGATCAGCGGCGGTGAGAGATTGAGGACGGAGGTAGGTGATAAAAATGGTCGGAAATGTGCAGGTTAGGAGGGGAGAAAGGCAGGCGAACATGAAGTGAAAGGGGAGGGCAGTTAAGGAGGAGGACGACGTTACGAGCGCCAATGACGAACGAAGTGAAGGAAATGAAACAGAAGGGGGGGAACGGAAGCACTCACCTAAATGATTTTGACGCGCGTACACTCTCCTTCGAGATCGCAGAACGGGCAGCACGACGCCACCGCCCACACCGCCTGTGTCGGGGCTCGGAACCATCTCCACTCCAAGCTGTGTAAGCCGTTCAAATTTGAGAAGTCGTGTCACAAGATCTGAAGAAATTGGAGTTGTGCGTAGGGGAAAGAAGGGTTCACGCACCCGTACACAAGAATACGCCCGGTAATCTCCACCCACGCGATCAAATACAGCGCAAGCAACGCAAGACCGCTGTTAAAGTCGTCCCCACCCACGCGTTCGACTCCAGCGCAGGCAGAGCCACCTCGCCGCCAAAGCCAACCCCGCCTCGACTCCAGCGCAAGCGGGTGCCCGTCGCTCAGGTTAGTGCGGGATGTCCTGTCGTCCCGCGGGTGAAATTCGTCGGCCTAGTGGTCGTGGTTGGTGGGTTAGTGGGCAGGCGGTGTGGCAGGCGGTGGTGGTGGGAGAGTGGAAGGAAAGTGAGCACAGCCATTGATGGCGCATACACACGCAAATCATGGAACGCTTTCATCCCAAAAAGGAAATCGTTCACGGATCGAAAGGGTTTCAACCAGTGAGCCAAAGATCAGCGGAAGGTCTCTGTGGCTCTGGCTGGACGCTTTTGAGACTTTGGTACGCTTGAATAACACGATACCATGGCTCTAGAAGCGAACGAGAAGTCATAACGTTGAACTCGTTCCGAGCAATTTCATTTGAGCACCCAGTGACTTTGGGAGTGAGACGTATAATTCTGAGGCACTTCCCAGAGTTTTTGAACTTGGAGAATTCGTATCTGACAGTTTCAGGATGATACAACGAGTCGTTGGACTTGTGAGGCAGGTCATCCCCGAGGTCCTGGTCAAGAATTGTATGGTATGCAAGATTGACTTGGGCATTTGCTTAGGTTTTTGAATATAGGTTTTATGAGTACCATGAGCCAGGGCTGAGCTCGACCTGGAGCTCTGTGGGGAGAATCAGCCAAACGCACACTACCCAAACTTTGGGTAGAGTTTGAGTCACACCCGTGGACGGTATGGCTTAACCGCGCCACCGACGCTATTGGATTGATGTCTAGAACGGATTCGAAATCATTTCGGCCGGTCCCGCGGCGTGGTAAGCTCGCCAGTCCGGTTCCATTGAGACATGGCTCGTGTTGTTGCTCTAGGGGAATGCACAGGTCGCCGAAGACGCTGAAAATTGGTTACCTCCTGTTCTACAATGCTGGGAGTTGGAAAATAACATCTGTGCAATATTTGATGACCAGGTAAACATGATATTCGTAAGATACTGATCCCTCCTAGCGAGCTCAATTTTTCCAGAATGCCACGTATCGCGGTCAACTCAAATATCGATCCTCCGCACCGGTATTTTGGTCGCTGAACACGATGGGAGCACTCCTGGAATAGCTCCTAGCCCAACCACACGCACAATGGCGCACATGAAAAAGAGTAATAAACGGATTATTTTCAGTATGAAGGCTTACCTCCACGCCGAGCTCCAAAAACTTGACATAGGTATCGTGTAGGTATTTCGCAACATGTGACGGATTTATACCGTGCACGACGGAGTCCTGATGCCATGGCGTCACATTTGAAAAATCACCCAAGTCAAAAATCACAGACCTTCGAGAGGGCACCAGCAGCCCTGAGACTTTGTCAGTTTCATCTTCCATATCCTAGCGACATGCGAGGGGCACCCCGGAATATTTGAACCACGCTGCAAGAATATATTCAAAATCTGGTGATCTACGCCGCGGAGACTCTTGTGCACTGTCTTACGAACTCACAAAGATGGGACGCATAACATCCAAGGCAGTGCCGATTGCAACGTTCTCGTGGCCTCCAAAGACGATAGTGGTGCCCCTGAAGCGTCTAGATGGCCATCCTGCTGGACAATCGCCGATATCCCCAAAGTGGTTAGATGAAAAATGTTCATGGCGAGGAGACGCACGGGAAGATATTAATGATGAGACAGCACGTCCATTTTAGCACGATTCATATTTGTTGAAGGCGCGGTGACACGGACGTACCGGGAGCAAATGGCGGGGTGATACCGCTCTCTTTCGATGAGGAAGTACGATCATGGCGCCGGAGCTGCGGGCGACAGTCGCTTATCCACAATATTGGGTGAGTGCTACAAGTCGCCCAGGTTATCTTGTGCACAAATGCAGAATTCGAGAGGATGAGCTTACCGACGACTTCCCGGAGCAGCTGTGGGCTGCAGTCCGCGCTGGATAGTAATCGAGGCACGAGGACGAGCTCCTCGTCGGTGAATTAAAAACATAATGAGAAAACACGATTCATTTGACGAGAATTGACGGCCGTTCGAACTTTGGAATGAGCGTTGGAGGGGCAGAGAATGTCCCAGAACGTGAACATTACTTTTATTCGGCAAAGGCAAAGACTTACGGGAGAGGACGAGGAACGAATCTATGGAGCCGGGAATACGAGTCCGAAAGATCTCTGGTAGTATTCGGCGGAACATCGACTTGATCGCTACATGGGCTGTCGTTCGAGGGTGAGTCATGGCTGGGTCGATGCCAGTATGGGGGACGGCGGCTGAGGAACACGGCTGAAAAACTGCCGGCATGAGACTGTGCTGCGCGGAGCTGAACTCGCGGTTGAGGCTCACCGATGCATAGTCGAACAAGATCCAGATGTCTCGCAAAAACCGCAGGGGTGGGATAGGGAGATACCGCAGGTACTTTCCTAATGACACCCTTCGCGCACATGTGCATCAACACCCGCAGCAAATTGGACACGAACGGGATGGCCGAGCGTGAAGGGCCACAGTGGGCGACAAGAGATCGTATGTCTGCAACGATTGACGCACAAGATGTCTTCATAACCTCGAATAAGAGCTGAAGAAGGCTCACGGCACAAGAACGGCCATCATCCATCACCCGATAACATCATTTGTTTCCGTAACTCTCCCATGCACCGTCACGCCACTGAGATTCTCACCTCAACATCGATGTCTGAAGCATCGAATTTTGCTCCGGCTGAGCATCCTGACCCAGGGGCTAAATTCAATACAGAGGCAAGTAACATCCCTACCAACTTGTACTGGTTCAGTCCTGACATGCGGCACCTGGACGCGTAGGGTGGCAAGCTTTTCAAGGCGGGAGATTATGGAGGCGCGGCGAAGTGCTACCAACGCGCCATCGCCGAGAATGATACCGTATCAACATACTTTGCGAACCTGGCCGCAGCGGATCTCAGGCTCGGAACGTGGGTATTTTGGAAGACAACCGCCCTTCGTGAATTGACCGCCGTGAGCTGTCTATCAGGTACCATGCCGCACAGGACGCCGCACGGAGAGCTTTGAATTTAGACCCCAGGTCAGTTAAAGCACGGTACAGACGCGCGATGGCCCGAAAGGGCCTCAACCTCATCCCAGAGGCTCTGGTCGACATCGCAGGTGTACTCACTGCCGACCCGGGGAATTCTCAGGCGAGGACTGAGCTCGCAATTCTCGTGGAAATCCAGCGTATGGCTGGTAGGCGGCCGCTTGAACCAGAACAAATTCTCGCTGCCAATTTTCCTCATGCATACGGATCAACTTCAAATCCATCCGTCCGGAATCCGTCTGATCCTCACCAAATGTCGTTACCATTTTTTTACAAGGCCCATCCGGATGAGCTGCCAACAATTGCTGCGATCAATCCGGGGGTGGTACCGAGTGGATGCATTGCCTGCAAGGTAATCAAAGACAAAAAGGATCTCAAGACATGTCAGAAGGTACTTACACTTGTTGTCTTAATTTTCTGCATTCTGAGGTTGTATAGTGTCGCCGCGCGGAATACTGCAATGTCGAGTGTCAGAGAGCTAATTGGTATATATCTCCTTTTTTGTTGCCAAATGCATTGCAAACATTTTTCATCTTTCGAGGCCGAGTCACAAACTCACTTGCAATCCCGCCAAAGAAAAGGGTACAACGATGAAAGTCGGACGAAATATCCAAAACAAACAATTTTTTGACCTTCACCTCCTTTTCTACGCCATTCGGGCAATGGGCCCGCCGAAACTACCCAACGGCAACCACGATCTTTTGCTCATGGTTGTTCTTGACCTGGTTCCCATTTCGGCTCCATCTGACTCTGGGAAGCACCGGAGACATATAAGCGTCAAAAATCTCCTTCCCGTTCCAATCTGCATTATCCCGCAGGAGGTTATGGATATGCACCGTGCGGTGGTGAGATTAACGAACTCACACGATCCCGTCCATGCGATCTGGATAACCACAAGTGGTGTGTACGATCCAGCCGAAGAGAACAGTTCTCGACTTGGCGTCCTCCCGGTCCGACCATTCATTTTGGAAAATATTTGGAAGCCAGAGTTCACACTGGACTTGTATAGCCATTCCTATGGACTGTTCCGGCGCATCACTCCTGATCTCGATTTTCTTTTCACGTATGTTTTCTCTCTCTACATTGTTACTTGTTGCTTATAGAAGTTTAGAAGCATCAACGACGAGCTGAGGCTGGATACACACAACCACTACTTACTGCGAGCTTGATCATGTCACATTTCATTATCTTATCTTCAATCTTCAATCTATATCGACCTTCACCGAGCTGCTCACAGGATTGCCAAATTGGTGTATCGTCCCGCTCACAGCCATGTACGTATACTGCGACGGGGTTCTGAACTGTGTGGTGGCTATATCGATGGAAAGGGAAAAACGAGCCAATTTTGGTGAATCTTTTTTTCCCCGCCGTGTCGTGGTTTCATTTTTATTTTTTTATGTTAAAATAAAAATAAAATAAAAATAAAACAAAAGTACTCCAATACAACACTATCTGTCCGATCCGAGAACTTGGGCCCAGGTTCACGGATCAGATAGATAGAATTGCCAGTTTTCGGAGAAGCCTTCCAGCGACATGACAAGGAATGAGAAGTGGAATTACGGAGGTGCCACACAAATCGAGAATTCCAAAGAGAAATTGTCTTGATGGAGCGGGGAAGTCGACTCGCCGATTTCAATCTTCATGTTCCTTTCTACGAGGGGCGAGGCTTAAGACCGATGGATTGATTCAGAATTCTCCATGCCCATGACGTACGACGTTCGACGCCGCAAAGTTACTGGTTGTATATAATGAGTACCACCAGAGGTCCAAGAGAATCAAGCTCATTTATCTTACTAAAGATGTTGGGTACTCGACATTAATGCCGTGAGATTGATTTGGATTCAGCTCTGGACATATGTTCGATTTCCGGTGCAGCCAGGAGGATTGCTACCGGGAGTCAGGGGGATGAAATTATCCTCCGGGGGGTTCGGACGCGAGAGGGAAATTCAGAAATAAATTTTGAATGGAAGCCGGAGCACAGATTCAAAAATTTCCCTGTGAATTTTTGAGCCGGAAGATTGAGAATGTTCAAAGCGATAGCACTCGGCGTCTAGATGTAAGGAGAGCCAGAAAAAGAGCCATGTCTAGGCCTTTCTCTATGCATGGAAGAACCGTGCAAGTAGAAGTGTTCAAACGGGGCTGGCTCCAAGGGCCGAATGAAGGCGGTCGTCGACGTTGGACGTGGATGAGTATCTCATCGTCGGCTGCCCAGAACTATCATTTGACGTGCAGTGGACCACCGGAGGCAGCAAATGAGACTGGGACAAGATAAGACAAAGGCTCATTGAACGACGAGGAGGAAAAGTGCAGACTGCCACCGAGGATAAGTCACTGACCTGGATCTCAATTCTCCAGCAGCGGCGTTTCCGAGGACCGAAACACGACAGCCGGTATTGTCAACGAGATTGAGATCGACAATGGGCATCGCAGGATATGTGAATCAGAGACGTAGGAAGTCTAGTTTAGATGAGAGATCACGATTGGTCGGGGTGGGAGGGCAAGATATGTACGCCTAAGCCACCAAAGATCATTAGACCAGAAATATACGAGGACCACAGCATCGTAGCGCCTGATTTGAAGAAGACGCATTGTATGCGGCAGCGCCAGGAGAGAATGGATTACAACAAAGACGGTGTATGACGAGTGCGTGGTTTGTTGCGATCAATTTGCCACCATGGGTCACCGTGACTAGTCACACGTAACCTCTCTCTCTCTCACCGCCATGCCGCCTGTCCCGCTGCCTGTTCCCACTCCCAATCTTCCGTTCAGCAACATAGCAAATGTCATTCCACACCCCCCAAACGATCCGCCTTCTGTTGCCGATGTTATAGCGGCCAAGAATTATGCACAGCGGGCCCTCACCGCAGGTGAGAGGCTTTCTGTTTCCTCTGGTGCCGTCCTCAATCTCGTGTCAGCGCAATACCCCAACCATATCGATGCTCAGACCACTTCGGACGCTCTCGTGTATGCGCATTCCATTCTGGCTGCCGCATCTGGTGGTGGTGCGTCGTGCCTTTGACCTTTTCTGTCTGTGTTTTCCTCATCCTAACGGTCAGCCGCTGCTCCACCATGGTTTGCCGAGGCTCTGAAATTGGGGCTAACACCAATTACCACCCGTCTCGACGACATCAACGGCCGCCTCGATGGGATTGACACTCGTCTGGACAGTATCGTCACAAAGATCGACCAATTGACGATTTTTGCTTCTCAAGTGGGTATTTGTATAATCTTATTCATCCTTCACCAATGTTAGCAACACTGGGGGACGGTCGGCCCGTACCATTCAAGCCTGTACCTTTTCCTGATGGCAGTCTGCCGTCAGAAAATAACAACGTGATCACATATTTTATTACTTGGGAAAAATACACGCTCACTCCCCACCGCAGACGCCCACGGCTCTTACCAATCTGGCCGTTCTTGACAACCTATCCTATGAAGAACTGAGGGCATATTGTGAGGCGTACTACCCCGGTCGTGCCTACGGCAATGGGCAACGCCTCCCAGAGCGGAAAAAGTCTATTCGTGAAGCAATTGGTTGTACTGCCGAGTACTAATTTTCAATTTACGATGTTCAAATAAATACCCTTCCATTGATTGTTGTATATACCGCGACCACCAGAGCCCGCTCCTCTGCGACCCCGTTCCCCAAACACCGGAAGAAGCCTGCAGCTTCATGCACCACCGCCCGGCGTCGGCATCCTTCTCGCCTAATCAGACCGTATAGATTTTCTTCGCGGGGCCGCGTCAAGATGGGCACGCACCAAGAGTACGCATCCTCTGTTCTCTTCATTCACTTTTTTTTTCTAGTTGCTGATTCTTATAATGATAACACGCTCTTCTTCAACTACTGCTCGGGTCTTCGGGCTGCCCGAGAAGCCGACCGAGGTCGTCGTTCTGAAGGGACTCCAAATCAGCACGATGTCGATGTACACCTCTGAATTCCCCTTCACCGTCGCATTCCCTCCGCAGCCATGACAAATGTGCTCGCGGACTGGCTCGCCAAGAAGGCGTCAAGCATGTGCGCTTTCCTGGTACGTCTCCATCTTCTATTCGGTTTTCTATGGCTGTAATACCGGGGCATAATTATTTGGTGCACACCTTTCCCTTTTTTCACACTGCTTGAGACTTTTCAACCAAAATATTCACTGCCCTGACAAACCTGAATGAAAACTTCACACCCCAACGTTAATCCAGAAAATCATCACAGGTGGCATGCCAAACAAAACACACCATGGCATGTGTCAAAAAAGAACTCACATACATCGCATTTGTTGAAAAGAAAAACACACCCCTGACCAGGTTTCAAACCAAAAATCACTGCCCCCAAATTGAATAAAATCTGCACCACTTCCTTTCAGTGTACCACCTGAACTCTTGTCTAAAAAATGACAGGTTCAGAGTCTGCCACTGAAAAAGGACACCACCTATCCAGCATCGTAGTGATCTAGCACCATCCAGACAGTACTCCCGTTCTGCATGGAATCATGTACACAATCATGCCATTTCACTACTTGGAACTGCTGCCTGATATAATGCCTTGGATACAGTCTTACACAAGGAAACGCAACACAGAAGAGCAACACTTGGAATTCCGTACTTTGAAGGGTTCTGATTGAGCCCAGAATTTATAGCAAGAAAGAATATTATGTTGTTCACAAAATGTAAGGCAAAGAAGAAAAATACCTCACTCCAGAAATGTTGTTGAAGTGTTGGGCTCCGTGTGTTACTTGTACAAATTGTGGTCAGGGAAAGAATGACTCCATTCTCTTCAAAGATAGCTCTTGTAAGTAAATTGTAGCAGACATAGCCAGAGCATCCAAACTCTCATGTTGTCAATTTAAACCAATAGTGTGAATTGGATTCCGTTCAGATATTGGCGAAAAGTCTGCTTGTTGCTCCTCCAATATCTTGACTTTCCCCAGAGGTTCATCAGAACTACTCCACCACCTCCTCTCAGGCACATTTCTGAGTGCGGCTGTTGGCCACCTCACCCAACTGAAATTCAGGCTCTTTGGCCACAGCAGCACTGAGACATGGCTGATGCACACCCTAAACAGTACTTGGCATGAAACAGCTCTTCAGGTCGCATTCAGCATAAATTTGGGGAGTGACAGGGCCCTATAGCAAGGAACAGTGCGGGATTTTTATGGTCAGCATATAACAGATTATACAATGAATGAAAGACATACACAGACAATCTTCCCATACTAATGCAGTGAGCATTACCACAATACTTCAGAAGTCCAATTGCAACCTTTTGTGTATGCTGGAAGATGTAAGAGAACAGCATGTGCTTGCAATTGTCACCCACAACGGGAGACCGATCTGCGCTGTCCCTGAGAATCAGGGGAAAAAAATCAGAACATGATATGAAAGCATGCAAAGCAAACCTTGCTCTGCATGGGCATGGGAAAGCAGAGATTGATGGTTTCGAACAAAAGAAAAATGAACAAACATTTCACCTGATTGATTGGCATCTGTCAAACAGATGACAGCGTCGGCCTAGCGGTGATCTTTTGGACACCTGTCTACCTGTGTGCTGTTTCAGTGTCACCACCGTGGTGGTGTTTTTTTTATCTTGCACAAAGTGGATCGGGACTTATTTCTGTGGTTAGGAAGCTGTTCTTTTTTTGTCATGATTGAACCCGTGCCTTTTTTTGCCGTGATTATAAACCAGTGCTTTGTTTCTGGATGGTGGACTGGTGCTTTTTTTCTCAACACTATGGAGGTGTGCTTTTTTCTTTCAGTGGTGACTTTTTGAAGCAATTTTCACAATAATTATGCCCCAGTATTACCCCCATAGTTTTCATCATCTTTTTTAAATTCGTGCGGGACGTCAGTGCCAACAGAGACCGAAAAAATATGCACACCTCAACTCCCCCCTTAACGGCGGCGTCGAGGAGCAATTTGCGCGGGGAGCGGCATATGGTGCCCTACCTCCAGGTAGCGGCGCGCGACCTGTCGAGATGAGCGTGTAGGCCAAGAATCCAACAAAAGAAGATGAAATCTTCAACGGAAGGGCGCTGACCAGGCCTCGGCGACGCCACCATGCGGAAGCCTTCCTCTACTTTGGTAGAGTGTGCGAAATCGACCATGGGCGATGGCACGCAGTGGCTCAAAGTGGCCGGCGGCGCGGAAGTTTTCGTAGGGTTTTTGCGCCCAAGTGAAGCAACGGAAAGCTCGAGACGGTCGGAGAACAGCTGACTCGGTGCTAACAGGTGAGAACCGGGTCCCGGAAGCAGAAGGTCGGCGTGCTTAAATAGGCCGAGGGCGCGCTCTTCAACCAAATATCACACAGGACGGAAGCAGTGACCAAGGGTGAGAGAACGGTAGTAGCAAGCATGGCCTGGATTACAAACGAGATCGACGGCGGTGTATAGAAAAAGCAGACAATGCAGAAAGGCTTGATATTGACGCTAGATCCAAGCTAGATCCCTGCGTAGTTTCCAAGGCTGGTTGATCGCCCGTATCCAGTCAGAGCCACGAGATATAACAGGAAACACAAATGTCGCACCTGAATCGCGCTCCAATCCCTCGCCGTAGCCTGAGGTCGATGAAGTCTTCATCAGGAAAAAAGATTTTACTACATCGCGACAGGCCAAGTTCCTGTAGGGCCGGTAGAGCCGGTAGCGCACAGAGGCTGCTCCGTAGCAGCTGGTAGCCCCGCGTAGCTGTGTGCCAAGGCCCAGTAGCATCTGATATCGTTGATTGCCGTAAGGTACGGACCGGTAGCGCCACGTAGTTGGGATCCTCACAAGGATCCTCAAAACAAGATTATTCAGCCTCATTTGTGGAGGAGATAATGAGAGGAAATGAACCGTCATATTCAGAAAGTTACAGGTCTGTTCAAGCCAACTGACTACACTCATCGAAACATGCGCGAAAATCTGCGAAGTCCATTTTAAACTCCGCTCGCACGTGTGATTGCGTGATTGTTTGGCAGCATCACGCGCATGTTGGTTGATCGTCGTCGCCCTTCTCTCTTCTCTTCCCTCATTATCCCCCTTTGTCCTCGCTCCCTCTCCCTTACTGAACCTCGGGATGGTTTTCAACACTCTTGGACCCACTTTCAAGTAAACAGCACCCACTTGCTACACTCTCGCCATACCTCTGGCCTCAAGCGTGCTGGGAGGATTGCTTGCGCCCGATTGCCTGCCACGTCTCGTCGACGCCGGACGCAGCGCACACTTCGGTGCTAAGATTTGGACTTCCCCCTCGACGTTCGCATTCCTGACAGCTGCCAACCGTCTCCACGGCGATTCGAACCTGCGGCCTGCGCTTTCCGCTCTTGCCCAGGCATCAAATGTATCATCGCGCGTCTCGTCGTCAACAACAAGGGCCTGTGGACGGCAACAAGAGAGCAACATTAAGTTCCTGAAGGCAGAAGTCGAGATCTGTGACTACAATCGATTCTCCTCAAGCGCAATCAGCTCATGTCAAGTCGGATATCCCAACAACCCCGTCAAGTGAAGTATCAACAGTTACGTCTCTGCTCCTCCAATCCCCAAGTCTTCCCAGTGCCGTCAAGTTTAACGGCTGAAATCAAGCTGGACAAGTACGCTCTCTTCAAGCGCTTCAAGAAAACTAGTTGTCCTCAATGACTTTGCTTTCTGGGAAGCCCGCGCAATAATCAAGATTGAACACCTGTCTTCTTCTACCCTAGCATCCTGCTTCTTGCGTGCTTTAGCTCTAGAACACCTAGGTGAGTCACAGGAACGATTTATTTATTTTTATTTATTTGATGTTTCCCTCCTCGCAGTGTTACTTTGCAAAAGGGAACAACTCGATTTGGAGAGGTCGCAATTTCGATGCTGGTGAAACGCTGCAAGCGAACAGATTTCACGATGTTTTGCCTTGGATTTGGATCCGTGTGTTTTCGATAGATTGAATACATTTTTATTATTATTCCATTCATTATTTGTGATATGTCCGTCTATCACTGGATATTACAAGATATTGCCCTCTACCAGCATCTACTAAGCCCTGCTGCGAGAGCTACTGAGAGCTACCAGGTGCTACGGAGCCACCTGCTAGAGCTACCAGCGGCTACGAGACTTTGGCAGGTGGCTACCAGGCACTACATAACAGGGGACTTGTCTACCGGGGTACCACGGGTACTGGGGCTACAGAGCGCTATGTACCCATGCCTTTTTTTCCTGATGTTGGCTGCGGATGTACACGTAAAGCAGAGCCCTAACCAAAGCAAGAACATGGAGAGCGATAATGCAAGTTTCTTTTTATTCTGTGAGTTTGCAAGACAACGCCCTTCAGGCCATATCTTGAGCGATCTTGACCCTAAGGTCAGCGGGAGTCAGCCAATCGAGCGGGCGAAATTGGACTAAGTGGCGCCAGGGATTTGGTGGGAACCGAAGATACCAAAATCCCACCCATGCTCACCGCCGAAAAACAAGATTAGTGGGCTGAAATCTAGGTGCTTAAGTTAACGCCCGTTCCATCGTAGTTCAAACGGTTTCAGGCGCGGATAATTGGACATCGGTGAACAGCAACACGAAATTCTGTCGTTCAGCATTCCGTGCGGCGCAGATCGAATGAACTGGAAACAATTGCCCAAGGAGTTTCCAGTGAAAAGAGTACACCAGTGGAAATGTTAACGCAGCAAATCCATTTCGCGAAGCTGAACCCCGCTCAAAAACGAGAGCCGAAGGCGGTACCGCTCATGAAACATTTGTTTCCGTGCTGGAAGAGAACGTGAAGGTAATAAACGACTATGAGGTCTAATTTGAACCACCAAAAAAATAAATCAACGCTGCGAATGTTTAGACAATGTCACCTGGCGTGAGTACAATAGATAGGACGCACTGCAGAACGCATCAGTAGCAAGACACAGCAGGAACGCAGAAAAACAGACAGAGAATGAAGAGAGGAGTGTGACATAGCGACAAGCGGCAGTCGATGGCTTGACGCAGATCCCGGGAAGTGGCATTTGTGCACGAGCACGAGGGTGTGAATACAAATAGCAGAAATGGCGGAAGCGATGGACATACCTGTGAGACGTGCTATAGGCAGGATCCGGCGCCGAGAGTAAGAGTAGTGGTCAAAAGAGTGAGGACGTACCGAATTAATTCCTTGTGAGCTAGGCGTCGCACGTGGAAATACTACGGTGCCTCCGCGGCATATTATTGGAGATCCAGGAGCAGCAGGACGACTGTTGCCAAGCAGCGCTCGGTACGGGACAGATCGGGATGGACCGGCGGTGAACGAGTGCCCAGCGAGTTGACAGCAAAAAACAGCATGCCGGCGTGCATTTTGAAGTAGCATGACGAATATGCGCAGCCGTGGGTTGTGGGCCACCAGTCCGACGCATCGGGACGAAAGGCAATTGAAGAGATCACACATACAGTAAATGTTTCACGAGACGACCAATTCCTTAGCGGAATAGAGCCACGACGACCTCCTTCGAAAATACGCCACCCTAGGGGAGATTAATTTGTGTCAGAATAGTCAGAGAACTCGGAGTTCAGTGACCTGAAAGTGATTGGTATGTCAGTCATTGGACCGGAAACAGAATGAATGCGGGGAAACAGCCAGATAAAAAGACAGGGTCATGCGACGTGGCAGCCAAACAGCAGTCGCAACGGATGCCTAGCGCAGATTCCAGGAATCGACAGGAGGGATAAGACTTCGGCTTGCGCAATATGTTCATGTCATACTGAGGGACGATGGCGATTGCAAGTCATTCGTTAGGGAGAGCGAACGGTGTGCCCAGATACCCGTGGAGAATATTCGACATTCGTCGACGAATGACGGGAGAAAAATTAGAAGGGTGCGTACGCGCTCTTAGATTGACATCAGACCAACGGGACTGGATGGAGCAGGAACAGCCATCAGATCTCAGACCGCAGTCTCGTACTGACATGGTGGCAGGAGAAGAGTTGTGATTGGCTTGACAGTGCGCATCACGGCCCGGTGATCCGCATCGTGCTTGCTTCCTACCACCATCATGCTCCTCGAATTCTCGAAACTCCCGCTCAGCTTTGCCGCTCAACCCTGCCTGAGCCACGCACGAACAAATTCTTTGGTTTTCAGAAGATTTTCTGAGCTCAAGCTGTGCTCCTTTCCTGCAGACATATGTCGAAGGGAAAGTCTGAAAAATCTCGTCAAGACATAATGATTCTTCCTTCTCTGTTGCCCCGCGTGAGTTATCTTATCAACCTTGATTGACCTTACTATTCAGATTACTTTCATGCCGACAGTTCATCAAGCGTGCGGTCACGGTCTTATGCGGACCGTGGACTCGTCTGCAGCATGGGCGTAAGGAACTTATTCAGCCAAATGTACACGAGTGCTGATGCAACGGCGAGGGGAGGATCAATTCCCAATGGGTCGATTCTTTCGGCGCTGCTTGCACAATATACACCACAAGATACGGAAAAGTTCCACTGCGGGTTGAATTAACCATCTCTGATCAGCGTGAAGAACATGCAGGACTTTTGCGGGGAGACTTTATAAGCAGAAACGACTGCGGCGAAGTTCCCCCATTCTAGTTTCGTCTCATGTATGGCATTCCATAAGTTCCAACTCCTCAGTTTTCTATCCGTCGTGGCGGTGGTCTCCGCAGGATGCATGGCGCTGTATGAACACCGCGTGTCTCTGCTGACGGGTTTTACCAGCCAAGGCCCAGCGCTCGGCAGCAAGATAATTATCCTCTGCCTCGGGCTTACCTCGAACAATTGCAGATCTGCAAGACAAGCTCTCGTCGGTATCCACAACAGGAGGAAGTGAATTCCGCCAATGGCTGTCTATCGAAGATGTACGCACCAACTTTCATTTCTGTGGTATACACCCTCGCATTTTCCCCTTCTAACCCCGTGAGTCAAACCAGGTGAAATCCTACGTTCAACCATCCCCCGTCACCGTTGCCGCATTCACATCGTTCGCATCCGCGCACGAGCTCAAATTTACTGCGGCCTCGCAGCACGGCAACTGGGTCTTCGTCACCCTCCCAGTCTCCCAGGCGAACACGCTCTTCGCCGCCCATTTCGAGAGATTCAGTAATCCCACGATGACAGCGGCGCTCACGCCCACACTGTTCGTCTCGCCTCCGGAAGAGCTGTTGGGGCATATGGAGGTTCTGCATCCCACGACGGCATTTGATCAGCGCAGTATGCGCGCGGACAGGCGGCCGTGCAGTTCCGCCCGACTCCTGCAAAGCGGTCGAGAACTCGCTAACGCCAGCGTGCCTGCAGACGCTGTATGGCATCCTGACGACCCCGCGACGGAGACGAGCAGCACCCTTTCGGTGACTGGGTATACAGAACAGTGGGCACAGAGGGCCGATCTTGTAGGGCGTGCTGTCACTTTCATTATCTTTTACCGGTATCAATATTTCGCCTTCGTCTGTAGAAATTCTTTCAGGCTTCCCGTCCAGATATCCCGCCCAATACAACTTACGCCTTAGACACTTGATGGAGGCACGGGTTAGTCGCCCAGCTTGTGCGGCCAGCCATATATATGATTCTGATTCCGAGATAGACCCGCAGCAGGGGTTGCTCGACCTCGATGTCATCGAGATGAATATTGATATCCGTATCTCTCAATCTCCCGTATACAGCACGCTCATTGTAGGGCACGGGACTCGCTACGGGTGTTTCCATCACCTTCCTCTCTGTCGGCGACGATGAAACCGGAGAAGCATTTTTCACGCAGTTGCTGGACACTACCACTTCTCTTGCCGGTGTTACCAATCCGCCGAGTACGACGACAACTTTGTACGGTGGAAATGAGGTCGACTTTGGGAGTAGTTTGGCGACGTGAGTGGCGCCGCGCGATTGTTGGCGCCCATATGTTAATCTTCATCGCAGAAAGATCTGCAACGGGTATATGGCTCTCGGCGCGCGTGGCATATCCGTGCTCTTGGCTTCCGGAGATGTGCATGCCCTCTCCCACCCTCCTGCTGTAAACGGATATATAATCTGGTGGTGGTAATTCAGGGTACCCTTCTCCAGCGACGGTTCTCCAACTTCTTCTCTGCACCGTCGTACCAGTCTCTCTCTTCCCATTTCCCTGGTTCTTCCTCTTCTTCAAATCGCTCATCACTCATCTCTTTCTAGTCCAAAATTCCCTTTTCGGTGTCCTCGCTCGCCTGAAGTCATCTCCCGCCTCGAGATAATCACGCTCTCCTTGCGACTTGTCCCCGGCGCCGAACGCCTCTCGCTCGCAAAGTGTTACGCTCTCAACACCGATATTGTGACACCGTAGCTTCACTCCCTCCCCGACGCCTATATCGACACCGGAGGGCGGCAGGAAGGACAAACCGCTCCTCCTCCCACACCCTCGCAGATCTCGCCCTCTCCGCACAAATCGACGTCCCCATCGCCCTCCCGATCCGCGCGATCTCGGGCAGTGTGGATATTCGGGTGCCCACTCTCGTTTTGTTTGGAGATGGAGCTTGCCAGAGCGGGCGGTCGACCCTGACCATGGTCTGCCGCATGTCCGCTGCTGCTGCCGTGCTATACAATCCAGGAGCCGCCCCGCCCGGCGACATGGTGCGCACGCAATTGGCTTGTTTGGACGTGCGCACGCGCGTGTGGATCGATGGAGACCTATCGTTTTCATCCATTCCTTTGGACCCATATTTTTACGCTCGCGCCCGCTTTGCTTAGAGTTATGTGTACCTAATGCACAGACTTTCAAAATAATAATCTATTGAACACGATACCCCACAAATTGAGGCAAAACCAAAGTGAAAAGGGGAAGATTACAGAAATGCGCCCGCATAGAACACCGTCTTGAAGCACTTAGAAAGCGAGGAATCCCAGTACACGGAACAAAGACAGAAGCCAGCGAGCTAGTAATTGTAATCGTACCTGAGGCATTCGCGCGTCAGGGTGCACAATTATTCGGGAGACCATCAAGGAGACCGGCCAAAATGAGTTTACCACTATTTTGCTGACTGTAAAGCCCTCGCTACAGTTCTGTGAGTCAGAAAGAAAAGTCTTTATTCTTTGGGGGCGTCTACCTTAGTGTTTGAAGAAGTTTTCACTCTTCATATGTTCATTTTAAGGCACAAAAAAAAGAGAGAGAATCAGTTTTCGAAATCGGAAGTTCATCTAAGATGGATGCAACGCAATGGCGCAGGCCGGCGTACCAATGAAGTTAGGGACATGTGATTGGAAAGGAATTAGAACCCGATCCCGGTTCGCATTCCGAATGTCGAATAGCACTAGGTGCAAAACAATCAGCATTTTTGAAACCCCAGAACGAAAGGGAGAGAGAACAGACTCCGGCGCCACCACCATCACAATACCCGTAGTGCATCCATGGCTGCGGGGCGTTGAATACGCGGCGGGGACAGGTGACAAAACAGGAAGGGGGAGAAAAGGGAAATCGGAGAACGCGTACCAAGACGTGCAATATGAGTCGATACCGCGAGCATGCGAACTGAGATGGAGCCTTCGAAGCTTCGAGGAGTCCAACTTTCCAACTGAGAACGGCCTCATTGCAAGGTTTAAAAGGAAAATGCACGAATAAATGAAGTACAGGAAGTAGAGTGAGAACCCTGAAGGTTGAGTAAGACACGTACAAATGAAATGAATCGGAACGCGCCGCACCGTAGGAGCCGCGCGCAAGACCAGTGCCGCGTGCCTGCCGGGTGTATTGGTGCAGCTTCAATCAATGGAGTGCATAGTAGAAAAAATACGGGAGCTCCGCTCGGGACACATTAAGTTGACTGGAAGAAAAGAAGAAATAGAGAAAGGCTTAACTCGAGCCCGATGTAAAGGTTCGCCATCGAGTCGTCGACGTAGGGACTTGTGAATGTAAAACAACCGAACTCATGGAACGAAGTGAAGGCTTACCTTGACCTTGAAATGATATTAGACTCAGTCCAACTACGAGAAGACATGTAGAATAACAGCACGTACCTGAGAATGAGATTCAACTCGGGGTAAACTTGACAGCCAGAATGAATCTGAAAGGGATGGTCAATATACAAAGAAGAGATAATGAATGAGATGCAAGAAACGTACCGTGCACGCGTGGCGTGTTGGAACGGACATCGACAACGGGGGTCCATCCGTAACTTTAAGACTGAAGTCCTGGCATGAGACCGTCATCGATTCCATAATCCACGGAGTTGAGAACCCAGACAGCCCCGTGGGGAGAGAGAGTAAGGGTTAGGTGAAGAGGATGAATCAGGATAATGAGAGGTGAAAGAAGGAAACAAGGAGGGTAAGAACGTGGTTGCAGAGGGAGAAGGGCCATGTTGTAGGACGTAGAGAAATGAAAGAAGACGAGGGAGGGAGAGCAAAAAGGAGGAAAACGTGCATACATGACTCCCGCCGGCGCAAAGTCCATCGCTGTCCCATCGATCATTGCCACCTCAAGATCTAAGGCGGCTCCTCGGGGACGAATCCTTAGTCGTCGCGTTGAGGAGAGGAATTTGAAGGGCTATGAGATATTGGCGATAGGAGAAGAGAGATGAACTAGGCGGGAGAGGAGAAAGTGCAAAAAAATGGACTGCCGAGGTGACATGTAAACGGCGCAACCCAGTGGGACGGGCAAACAGCGTGCGTCAGGAAGTATCGATTCCTCGGTGTCGGAATGAGAGACACGATGCTACGGGTGGAGGTGGTATGGGTGGAAGGAGCGTATGTATCTAAAACGATGAATATTTAGTGCAGAGAGCGGAATACAAAGCTGAACGCGTACTTTGAACACTACGACCAGATTTCGGCCGTTAAATCCGTGAAGCAGTTTTAAATTCCATAGGTCTGAATGGACTGTAACAAAAGGACGACCAGGGGCCGCACCGAGCAATTACATAGGTCAGCAGTGAGCACGGGAGCAATTCAACCCACGGCACAACGTCTGGGCTCCAACAACGTGCAACCACAGTATAAACGAGCTGTGAACGAGGTCAATGTGCAATAAGATGACAATTAAAATTGTAAACTCACATCACGCGCTCCAAGACTAAACCAGCCGCATGAATACCTGCATACGGGGTGCGGATGAAAGTCAGCAAGCGATGGATCCGAAGATTTTCTAATGTAGATGGGATGGACCGTATTATCAGTGTCGCTGATGAGGGGACGCATAAGCGACAAGGGATGAGTGGGAACGTACGGCCGAATTTTTTGAATTACCAACACTCGCTCTGGCGTGAGTGTGATATCCCACAGGCCTGGGCAAGAGAGCAGCCACAGAGGTGACATCTAAACTGCCGGATACGACGAGTCCGTATAAAGTAACTTTGGCAAAGTAACTTGTGCGGTACTTGCCCCTTTCGGCACGCCTGCCGAAAGTTAACTTGGTTTCCCACGCATGGCGCCAAACTAACTTGTGCTGGTCACTCAAGTCTCTTACTTACAATACTGGTGATTCTTGGCCTCCACTCCAGTCCAGGCCCATTTCTCTAGATTATACTGATGATATTTCTAATTCATGCGCGCACGGAGAGACCTACCGCACAAGTTACAGTACGAGAGAATCTTCTGATGGCCCAATTAAGCACACCGATATCGTGACAGTGGGGCAGAGGTTGCTAGAAAAATAAGAATGATCTTAGTTTCCGGTGTCATTTTGATCATTCTAGTGAATAATTCAGGATAATGAACATAGTGGGCACTTCCGCAAGCATAACTTGATGCAAGAAACCAGTAACAAATCACTGTTTATTTGTGAGATGAACATCTGAGCGATGGGACTGAAGTGGTTTTGACGATAATCCACCATGGCGGCCGATCTCAGCTCACCTAGCACAACAACTTAAAAACTCGAGTTCAGTGCTGCCCAAGAAGACCGAGCAAAGTCTCTTGGAATGCTTTGAGAATTGCAGGGAAGCAAGATGGGACTTTGTCACTGTCACCGGATCTGTGCTGACAAGTTTAAACACAATGAATGGAAAGGGCAACAAAACTTTGTTGTAGGTGGGCCCGTGCTATCAACCTGCCGTAGTCCGAGACTCCGAGTCGACTGCAACATCAAACATATCAGCATTTGTTAAACCTGGTGGGCTCTGAGCATATGATTTTGATTTAAATGCTCATCTTACCCAGTTATTGTTCACTTCACGATTCCAATAAAGCTTGTCCAAGTTTGCTTGAAGTTTGCTTGAAGTTAGCTTGCATCAACTTGCACGCCAAGTTCCATCAAGCCAACTAACTTGCCATCAGATGGCCAGCCAAAAGTTAGTGTTGCGATCAGATGGCCCAAGTTAAGAGATCTTTGGTGCACAGAGGTTCGAGAGAAGATGTAGGAGGCTCAAAGTTGAGCAGTTATTCATTCACTGACTGCCAAGTACTTCAGATTGAGTTCAACTTGAGGTTAGACATTTTTCACGGAACTACCGACACCATCTGCACACCGCTGGCGATTCTGGGTCATAATCCAGTCCGGGGCCGATTCTGGCATACCCAAATCGTGTGATTTATCTGTCATATCATTGCAAACACTCATATCCATGTTCAAACTATGTCAAGTTGACAAAGAACCGGTAACTTAGGCAGATTTGAGAATTTCCCACCTTACATAGACTGTACGTTCGAGAAGAAGGAAAGCACACCATATTATCGTGCCTTAATACAGTAAAAGGGGTGGAAATCAGTTTTTCCTGCTTCAAATATCTCGTAGGACCTTATAAGGGCCTCAAGTTAATGCCAAGTTACCTAGAGCAAACACGAACAAACTTACTTTGATCTAACTTGCAAGTTACTTTGGCGTGCGGTACGTGTACTTTTACTGTACTTTACTTGGCAAAGTAACTTGCCCTGCCACAAGTACAGTAAAGTTAGTTTGCGCGGGGCAAGTTAGTTTGCCAAAGTTACTTTGTTAACCATCCGGATACGACGGGACGGGAGTAGAGTGCTATAGCTTGCGGTTAACGCGAAGGTGAAATGCTGTCATTTCTCCCGGGTCTCCCGGAGAATTTAACGCGATCGAGAAAATAAATCGTGGTGGTTGCCCGATCAGCCCGGCAGCGGGGCTGGCGCGAACAATCGGAGTCGGCGGTGGGCGTGTGCGCTCGCGCGTAGCGGAGACAGTAGGTACGGTGGCGGGGGAGCGGCTGAGCGGGCGGACGGCGGCAGAGGCGGCACTGCGGGCGACGTTGTCGACGTTGTAGCCTACAAGTAGGTGGGTGGCGAAAGCGAAGAAATGTTTCTGTCGGCCGATGAAGCCGACCATCGGCCCTTAGCCTTTTAAGGCAATTTTCCGTTAGTCGCCATGACAAACGCGCGGAGCATTGAATTCAAGGCAATATACAAGTAGAAAAAGTATCTAGGAAGGCGTAGATAAGGCACAATAGGTAGTACATGAATATGGGGACTAGTAGAGTACGGAAATCGTTAAAGTAACAGAGTGAATGGCATGTGCAGCGGGATGTGGAACGAGGCTCGCAATGGGGACGGGAGCGACCTGCCAAAAAAATAGCTAGACTCGCTGCAGTGCTGGAGGGAGGGATGAATCACGCGCGCGCTGGTCGCTGCCCTCAACGCAGATTGGGGGTAGGGCTGCTGGAAGAATGGCGCCACTGAAGGCGACGAAAACACAGCGGGGGGGAGATGGGAGAGATGAACTGGGAGAAGGATTAGGAAGCGAGGGAAAGCGGATAAGAGGGGGAGTATACTCACAATCCGACCCCAGGGCTTCAACGATGGCGCCTTTGAGGGAAATGGGCAGTGTGGAGGGTGGACACAAGGGCGTGGGTGCCTGAAGGCTCGGTCGCGGCGCCGGGTAATGGGGTACGGAGAGGACGGCGCCGTTTGACGCGCAGGCTGTGTGGGGTCGACCTTACTGTGAATCCGGAGGCCGGGCAGGGCGTGCGACGCGGGACGGTAGGGCGGACACGGTGATGTACGGTGGGGAGGCTTTATGTGTGTGTGTGTGTGTGGGGGGGGGGGGGGGGGGGGAGCATGGCGAGCGTGGGGCGAGCGAGAATTGCAGCAGCGGCGGAGGGACCGACACATCTGCAGACAGTAACAGCGTCAGTTTTGATAAGTGCAAGCCCACGAAGCGCGCACCTGTGCCCGTCGCGATAACGTCGACGTCGACATCCATCACCTCCTCGTCTTGGGCGGGTGCCTGGCCCTTGCCCTTGTCCACCCACGGCGGTGCTTGCGTCTGGGCGGGCGCCGTGCCACCGCGATCCTTCCATCGCTTGCGCAGTATCGGCGGCCAAATCGACTCTTGCGGCGGCTCCTGTCAACTCTCGCGTCGCCGCGTACTGCCGCGTGTGTGCTCCTTGCGATCCTTGCGCGAGGTCGCACCTACAAAACAGTCAGCAAGATGGACAGACACAAAGAAAAAAGGGGGAGGGAGACGGCGGAGCGCAAGATATAAATGATGTACCAAAATCAGCATCATCCATGACATCTACGTCCCTATCTTCCTCCGTGTCCCACCCGCGAGCACCATTCGCCGATCCCTCGAGCATGATATCCCACCCACCCGGACGCTCGAAGACGGCGTACGTATCGCTCGTCCCTGCCGCTGCCGCTCGACCCATACGCGTCCACACCCATAATCGTCCTCGTGCTTGCTTACACACCCCCACACCCTGTCCCCGCCCCAGCGTACCCATGCCCATTCCTGTGCACATGGCCCCTTTGCCCATCCGAATCCCTCCTCCCCGGCATACCCCGCAAAGCCGCGCGACGCATCCAGCAATTCCGCGCGGTCGAGCACGGCCCCGCTCCATCCACCACTCCCACGCACCCGCTCGACCGCGCATACACCGCACGCCGCGCCGTATCGTGCGTTTGCTCCTCGGGGGAGGCAGCGGCACCGGGGTCCGCGAGGCGCTTGGGCTCGGTGGCGGGCGTCGTGGATGTCAGGGATGAAGACTTTGAGATCGGGATGGATGTGGGGAGCGTGGAGGTGAGGGACGAGGGTGACGGCGAGAGACGCGGGCGACGCTAATTGCGGCGGCGTCCGGGGCGCATGCAGAGACACGGATGACGATATATAAACGCACGGCACGTCGTCGCCCTCGATGTCGATATCGATATCCATCATTCCGTCAGCATAACGCTTCTGAATAGCCGGGGGTACGATCTCGGGAAGACGACGCGTTCCATTGCGGGACGCGTGATGCGCTGCACCTCCCGTCGCGCGCCGCTGCCTCGCGAGACTCCACCTCTCCCTCTCTGCCAAGACCGTCCCGATCCTGCCTTTCCCGCTCCCGGGTAATGTCGTACGCTCCCTCTCCCTCGCCAGGTGCGGCACTGCCGGAGCCAGGAGTGGAGTGACGGAGAGGCTGGACGCGCATGCACACTCCGCGCCGAGGGCATGTAGAATTGGCGGGCTGCGCGATGTGGCTCCGTTAGTCGACGCACCCAAATGAGCCGCGCTCGGCGTGATGGTGCTCGGGGACTTGGCAAAGGATGTGCGTGGAGTGCCGCGGCATGGGCGTACGTCGGCGGGAGGACCGCGGACGATGGGGAAGACGGAGGGCACGGGTGTAGGAGGGTCGGGTGTGGCGGGGGTGAAGCGCCGAAGACGAAGGGTGTGTCCGCCCAGGTGCGGCGGAAGCTGGGCCTAGGGCGGGCCAACGGGGGTTACGCCGCGCCATTGGGCAGCATACGCGTGGAGCTTGCGTTGGGTGGTGGCGGGGTGCGGGACGATATCGTCGTCGATGAGGACGTATTGCGTGCATTCGTTCTCGAGGACAGACGCCGCGCGGGTCTGGAAGAGCGGACTCGCCTCGACTGTACCCGTGTGGCGCGAGGAGATGGATGCGCGGCGACGAACTTTTGATGTGGGGGCGTGGCCGTTCGTGGGGGACGTGTCTGCAGATGTGTCAGTTACGAAGACAAGTAAAGAGAGGATAGGAAAGACACACCGACATGATTCTGAAACACGTATACCCAACACGCCCATTCCTCGGGCACGCTCTCCTTCGATACAAGACAAAGAAAGTCAGTCGGCGCTGGGGCTTTGATAGGCAGAGGGGTGACGCACCTAGCTCTCCCTAGCTCGGGATTGGGCTTATAGGGCGGGTTCTGGTGAAGTACAAGCCGTATCGGAACCCAGCGAGGCGAAATAGGTCGCAATGAAAGGCGTCCGGCAAAAAAAAAAAAAAAAAGTCGCTCATGGCGAGGAGACACAAAGGGCAAGATCCCAGCCAACCAGTCGATCCGAGCTGAATTGAATGGGCGCATCTGGGGAGGACCTATACGACGTCTCGCACAGCTTCATGGTCATACAATCGATTCCGAGGCCACTGACTGCTAGAGATGCCGACCGTGCTCCACAGACATTCCGTGGAATAACCAGACAAGCCGAAGAAGAGGAGAGGACTAGAAGACGAGTCCTGGGTTCTAGTCCCGGTACTTGAATGGCCGGAATGTTCGATGACTAGGACGAGGATTGGGAGTGGGCGTGCATGAGGTCGGTCGTGGCTGTGTCGCTTTGATTGTACCGTAAACAAAGCCAGGCTCAAGCGCCCATAAGCGCCCTGCTTCCGACAGCCATCATCAAGCGCACTTTAGCTCGTTTTTGGCTCGTACGCTGGCTCCCTATTCTTAACTCAACAGGCTAATCTTCCAAAGCCTTTCGGGGCCAAAACGTCATAACCGCCGCATACTTTTTCGTACACTGCATCTCAAGTTGTTTATGCTCGCCATCCGATTCCATTTGCGGCTCGACTATCGAGAGTTTGATATTTGATGGAGAATGTTGTCTCTTTCAGATCTCTGTTCTTCAGTCCTATTCTCAAGAAACTCGGTTCTCATTTCGGGACTCGGCCGCACGCCGATATCCAATCTTGCCCTGGGTCAGCATTCAACGTTTTTGGATCCACTATTCTGCAAATTTTGGCCCGTAAATCTTCTTGTTTTCTTCTCGATGGTCGGGCTGAGTTCCACGCCGGATGGCTCGGAGTACTGAACAAGACTCTTGAGCTTTCTGAGTGTATCGGCTTCCTCATGATACGTGCACACAAAAGACTGCTGCCTTTCGCCCTAAAGACGCAAGCGTTCCCATTAAGAAATTCCTGACGCCAATGAAATATCTTCCGTCGCGGAACGGTGAGAGAGCACTTCTACGTCGAAATACGGCCACTTCGTCTGTTGTACGCAAAACAATTTTATTAACCCAGAACCCTGTGACTGAAGCCTATCTGTAGACTGCTCTATCATGGTTCTTGAGGAGCTTCCCCGCCCGTTGCGTCTGCTTGTCATCGACCACTTGGAATTGTTGGTTTCTTCGCAGGCAACCTCTTCAGCCTGCCTGATATCCGATCCAAAGGCCCTCCGCGCGTACTTGCCGCGGCTCATTTTGTTCCTGTGTCAATTGACTCCCGAGGCTTTTTCAACCCAGTTTGCCGCGTCACTGCGACCGCCGATCCTCTGAACGCCCGGGGAAAGAAACGGAAATTGATCGGTGGCATATCAGACGCAGAGGCGGTAAGGACCTCGTTAAGTTCCCGACGTTGAATTCGCTGACACTTATACTGGTAACTTTTACAGTTAAAATTGTTACAGGGCTTGTACAGGGCAGTATTTACGAAGGTTCATGTACGCAGTAAGAGAGTAGTATCTCTTGCGTAGCTCAAGTCTCGAATTTGGTTCAGTTCGTCCACGAACCGTTGATCAAACAACGAGATCCATGTCGGGAAAACAGGGGCAAAGTCCGCAGTATTGAGGGTGGCGTTCTTCATAAGGAAAACCTCGTTCTGGATCTGAGCTACTCCCAGCAGCCACCCGTCGAATCGCATTGGGGTGATCGAATGGAGATACCCTTCAAGCTGGCGATAAATCCTACGCCTGTCCGCAGGCGTGGACCCAATTTCATGGACCACTCTGATCATATCAGCAGCGGTGCCGTCGGCGTCTGCACCAAAAAACTGGCAGATCGTAAAGTCGGGATATGTGCGATTGTCAGTAACACCAACTCCTGCAGAAGTGGCATTGTGATCAGCTCTTCTCCGGCTCAAAAGTAGCATTCCTACCATGAGAGTCAATGCGACGATGTCCTGCGTGAAATCATTCGTCGATTACGGAACTTGAACGTTTGAAACGAAAGACTGACCCTGTGGCAGGTCGGATACAGGGCTCAGATAAGCCTGAGGCTTGATAAGGAAGAAGGGCGATGGGAATTTCGCATGGAAATAACCGTCGACGGGCCCATATGCCTGGAATTGTGATTCTGGCGGGTCATTCAGCCAGCGATCGATGCGCAACTGTAGGCGTGCTGGAAGCTGAGCTTGGGGATCGAATCTCCTGGGGTAATTCGGAGGAAGTTGGGGTAACTGTGGCACCGGGACCTGGGGCTGAGGATTCGCCATTTTGTGGGGGAATATCAGCTCAACCAGTGCTTAAATATACGCGGAGAGGATGGTTGCGAAGAAAGACAGATCGTAGGCTGGACAAACCGGCTGAGATGCACCGAACGGCATCCAATAGTTGTATAATGGTCGCATGGACGGCTTTTTTCAGAACAACGAGGAATACAATAAAGCACAGGCGCCGCAAGTGTTGCAATGGATGTATGGGAAGGTCATTTGGTCATCGAATAGCGTAGAACAATAAAAGGAACTCTTGTGTGAGAGCGACGTATTGTTAGTACAGGAACATGGGATCAAGAAGGTTGGGAACAATAGGAGTGTTTGCCGCGTGCCAGCGACTTTTGACTCTGCCAAATGCTAGAGGAGCTCTGGCAGTGTGAGAGCGTCCGAGTCATTGGCTCAGGAACAAAAGAACACAACTTGGAGATCAAGGAAGAAGAAAAACAATTTGCGAGCAAGAACACGTCTGTGGGGAGCGTGCAGTGGGGCTGACTTAGAACAATAGAGGTACTCTTGCTCTGGAGTTATTGATTAATAGAGTAAAGGAAGAAGCTTGAAAATGTGGGAAACAATCATGTGATACATTTATAACGATTCATAAGCAGCGATCATTTACGACACTTTTGCACTCCCCACCCACTCATCATGCAGGCGCCACCACTAAACGCCATCTTCAGCGGATACTCCATGCGTCCCGAGTACTTTAGGAAACTCGCATCGGCTCTTCGCCCACACCTCGCGGCCCGACGCACCACACAGCTATTCATGCAGTATGTCGGCGACTACGACTGCTGGAGAAGGGATCTTCCAGAGGAAGATCATGCTAAAGCTCCCTTGCTCAAAGGTGCTACTACTGGCTCAAACGCGCTTCCTACTAACCGTTTGATCCTCCCAGTACTCGATGATTCCGACTGGGAGGACACTAAAGACACAAAACTCTTCTTTTCGACTCGTTGGGTCCCTGCCGACGTCGATTCCTCGAAGCCAGACTTTACGGCAATGGAGCTGGAGTCCGATATTGATAGGAACCGCAGGGACGAGTTGATAGCCCTCATTCAACGGCGCAGTGGTTTTTCAGTGGATAAAAACCTTCTTCAATTTGAATGCATCCAGGATGTCCATCCGTTTCACGATCCACTCGCAGGTGTGCGTATTGATTTATTCCCTCTTTTAATACTCTTTTGATTGTTTGTGCTCTGCCTTAGTTCTAATGTCCCAACAAAAGGCAATGTTTCTCCGATTTTTCAGTGTGTTAATACATATTCCATCTTGATTTATTGTTATCGAAACTTATTCGTTGCTACTCGGATCAAGAGAATGTAGTTTGCTGTTTACGGAGCAACTCTTTCTATGCTATTTTTTCCTCTTCAGTATGTCTCATTGGTGAACCCTGTCTGCGACCAGCAAGTCGCTCGATTCCATGAACTACGTGGGGATGTAGGTTAAGCTCAGTGCGGCGGCCGCGATGAGTATAAAGCCCTATGGCGCGCTCACAGCGCTGGCTATCCACTTACTCGAGCTTTGTATCTCGCTCTCGGCGCTCTGGAATGTACACTGAGGCTCATTTTTCGCTTTACTCTCGGCTCTCTGCTACACGATCAACCCTCGCCTCCTACCTTGATCCCAGACTCTCGACAGTGAACTTTCAGACCGCAGATGCTCGACACTGCGGAGAGACTATGGGACATCTGCGATGTGCTGGTTGTGGGGTTACTAGTTGAGACATGAGTGCATTCTTCCTTTACGCTTGTCATCCTTGTCTTCTCAACTCTTAATATCCATCTCCCCCTCTCGCTCGACACCCATTCTCCTCTCTCCATTCTCTCAGTTATTTCATCTATCCTATTTGTCCGCCGGCTTGCTTCTATTCGTTCTTCCTGGTTCCTACCACCATTCATCATCCACTGGAATATTCCTCACCTTTCCCTCTCTCGCGTTCCGAGTCCCTTCACACTTCTTCGCGCTAACATCGTCCTCCATTCCCTAAGAACTACCTCCTGCAGGAAGTCCTTTTCGTGTTTCTTGTCTTTCGGCGGTGATGGCAACGAGTGGATAAGGCATGTTCGAGAAATCGGAATAAGTGCCATAGACTCGTGAAACCAGTCGACGTTCACAGCGCTTACACACAGACGGAGCGGAACTCGGAGGAAAGACCGGATTAGGACATGAATCAAAATCTGATGCCAAGAGAACGTGCGGGTAAGCTTGCGAACGGACTGGGCCCACATGTCGCCTGTTTTGGTGATGGAAATTTCCCCCGCCATTTCAGAGCCCCGACTTGGTAGAATCCCGTTGAAATGGTCAAAAAAAAGTGTTCGAAGTTCCTAGGTAAAACTTCGATAACTTTCGATTCTCTATTGATTCAACACCACTTGTTTTTCGAGCCAAAATAATAAATAGGTCTATATTATGCCCAACTCTTCCCAAAAAACAAATCGGGCTCATTCAATAGAGAATTAAAAGTTATTCAAGTTTCACTTAGGAACTTTGAGCACTTTTTTTCAAGATTATGAGGTGTTTTTGGCGAAGTCGGAGCTCTGAAATGGCAGGGGAAAATCTCATCACCGAAACAGGCGACGGGGGGGCCCAGCCGGTACCCAGCATCACTGTGCCGAGCCTTGGCGTGTGATTGCTGGGTTACCGGATGGGGACGAGCCTATAAGTGCCACGGAGAAATAAGGCTCGGCAGGATGGCTGTGTTGGTGCGTTCCTCTCCGCTTCTCTTGCTGCCCACCTCCTCTTCCCTTTCTCCTGCCCCCTTCCCTGACCCTTCTCCATCATCCGGAAATCAACGCACAAAAGATAAAAACGCACACAGGTACGTCGCAGTGCGCATGCCAGACGCGGCGCCATGCACCCTCTTTGCAGGTAGTATCTTTGTGCGATGCAAACCAGCATGCAGAAGGGATCGCCTTTGTTCAAGCCCGACCTGCGTCTATCTATCTTGTATCTTTCAGTATTAACTTTGGTGCGGTGTCCATTCCCTTGCCTCATGTCAGTGCGCGATCTATCCGAGACGTTATCACATTGTTCGGATTTGGTTTCCAAAGATAGCTGCTCTTCCATTTTGGTAAACCCTAGTCTATAGACCACAGTCGCCCACAGTACATGGATTTCGGATTCCAGATTTCTCGGTACCATTTGTCAATGTATGCAACTCGGGTACAGATAATCCTTTTCAAACTCCAATTAAACACACGGCGTTCACGAAATGCCTCTGATTTGTCAGTGCATTGTGGCAAGTTCACTATTCGTTCAGGCGCGGATATTCGCCGGTCACAGCCCCAGTCTGGGTGCCTCGTCCGTCGCGAAGTACATTCAGCGAAATAGAAGTTCATCTCTAAATTTGATTCGGATTTCAATAGGCCACTCTGCAACCTCAATGAGCGCATATTGCCACAAGATTTAGAGATACCCGTGAGCGCCGTCCTTGAACGAGCGCGTATTCAATAGAAGATTGAAGAGGCGTACCACGGAGTACAAAGGCAGGCGAGTGCAATCCTTTCCTTCAACGTTCCGAGACCTGCACACCAGCCAAACACCTATGATGTCTGTTCCGACGCTCACCGCCAGATCTTCGAAATTGTACTTCCTCGAGCCAGAACTTGAGTTTCATGCGAGCAAAAAGGTGGTGTGCATCAGCATCCGGATAACGAGCACACGACTCGGACTCGGAATCGTAATGTGTTCTTTACCAGCGCGCCTGGCTAAATTTGCTGCCATTGGAGGTAAGACGGGTGGGAGACCATCCCAGTATCCCCTCAGGAAAGAGCAGCAGATAATGCAGCAGTTTCACGAACGGGGAAAATAGATCTAAAAAGCGGGGTTCCACTTGGTCCCTCCGCTGAATGACCAGTTTACGTCGTGAGGGGGGAGATGCAGGCGCTAAAGAAACAATAGCAGCAATTTCGTTGCTAATACCGTCGGAATATTCGATGTGGAGAGCAATGTCATCTTCGTCGTCATAACAATTTAGATTCTCGAGTTGGGCGATGAAAGGATTTACGCGTTAGGTGCAGAGGTTTGGTAGTCTGGGATGTATTGAGGATGGCAACACGATCCCACCAGTGCGTAGTCGGTTCGGCTCTTCGACTGTTATTCACCGTGTTCCGTTGATTCACATGGGTTGCGGCATCATTACGGCGGATTTGTTGAGCGCGGTCGTCAGACAAAACAGAGCGTGAAAGCCTGCGAGCATTGGTATTTTGTTTCCACCTGCCTTCGTGCTCGGCGCTAGTGCTATTACTGCGGCGACGTCTTTGAGCTTTGCGACGAAGGCGCGGTAGTCGTTCAACTTCTGATCCTGCTTCATCGACGTGTGTAGTCAGCGAGGGCATTCTCAGGTTAGAAAAGATGGGAGCGGGGACAAAAATGTAATGTATAGACCTCAAGGCGCAGACTGCCCAATGGTGCGTAGTAATGCCGCAGCCAGATGCTGTATAACGCCGCAGCCAGTTTTAAAAGGCTTCGGACAGACAGGCTTAATTTTATAAAGAGAGTGATTTAGACACCCAATATATGAAAGCTTTTTGCACACTAATCTTGCCATATGTCACCTGCAGCTCCAACTGCGACATCAGTCCGACCTAAATAATTCAGTGCTCGACACGTACATAGAAACTTTTCGGAAGAATGTTTCGCTTTCATATCTACTAGATATTTGTGCCAGCTGCGTATGTTGCGCGAGGCGCGGATTCGGGTCAGCGGAATATATGTGGTTGGCAAGAAATAGATTCGTGCTAGTGAGGAGGGTCCGCGGGCCAGCGATAGAGTTCGCAGGAGTTAAGGGCTCAATACCAGAAGGAGGGCGTAGACTGCTCATTGCCGGACGCAGTTGGAACGACGATGGGAGAAAGCAAGAGAGGCGTACGTGGCGATGCAGTGACGCATCAGCAAACAATCAACTCACGGTCCGCAATTCCGCCTCTTGCTTTTGATGCACCATCTTGTCCACACTCGCCACCTTTTTTCTATTCATTTCCGTCCTCACGAATTTCTCAACCAGACTAAATCCAGGCTACCGGAACAATACGAAGTCGATGTCTCGCTTTCAATCACGGGCGGCCGCCAGGTCTCCTCCACGAATAATTTTCCTAGATGAGTCTGATACAGCCACGAACGTCAATTGCTCCGAAACATCCCCCCAAACGCTCTCCGCCCTCTCGTTGCTCAGCCCGCCCGCGAGGGACACTCTGCAGCGCAAGCGCATTTTCGGCACAGCGGTACGCCTTCCTATCCCTTCCCTCTATGTTCACTCACGCACGATATTGATTCACATACATATAGACACTTCCACCGCTCTCTTACGCAGGCCCCGCGCGAGCACTGTGGCTGTAGTTGCGTATGCGAATGGAGCTGAGCCGACCGAACCACCGCCCGCTGTTGTGCGCTCACGAGTGGATGAGGGAGGGGGAGTGGATCAGATGGAAGAGGAAGGAGTGATTCTTGGAGCGCGATGGGATGAGATGTATTCACTTTCCTTCATTCTTTTGGGCTGTATGGTGGATTGAGGGACGAGTATTTATCGCAGGCGGGTCTCGCTCTTGCAGATCGCACGCGCGCCGCGCGCCGCGCGGTAAGAGATCTTGTCAGCCCATTTGGGACGACGATCTTGCAACCCTGCAGCTCACACTGCGTATTGTGGCCTCATCCCTTTTTGTGCTTCGCACTTGTCTTTCCCTTTTCTCAAAACCTGTTTCTTCTAGTCCTCTTACTCATATCGCCATTTCCTTTCCAATGCCAACAACTCAAAGTCTCCACCACGCGCGCGCTCCTGCAGCCTCCTCACACACTCACCTACGCTGCCGGCGCCAAGTATGGGACGCGCGTTGCGCGCCAGTGGAGAACCAGGGCCCACTATCTATCTAATCCTGGAATGAGGCGCCGCATTCCATCTCTATAAGGTTTTTTGGCCTTATAGATGAGTAAAATTGCGAGAAAAACATACTTTTTGACGGAATCTGGCGCCGCGGCGGCGCCAGATTCCATGGAAACAGGCCATATCTCAGGGAATGTGGTGCCATAAGCGGCGCCACATTCCATTGAAACAGGCCCTCACAAAAAAAAAAAAAACTGCGGCACCACATTCCATCTATAAGGCTCAAAATTGCCTTATAGACACGCAAGTGGCGCCACATTCCGCAGAAACAGGACACTCACGAAAAAAAAAAAACAGTGGCGCCACATTCCATCTATAAGCCCAAAAATTGCCTTACAGATGGAGGAGGCGGCGCAAGATTCTAAAAGAGGAGAGCGGCACCAGAATCCTTCTATAGGCTCGTAAATGGTCCCATAGAGGTACACCAGCAGTGGGAAAAAAATGTTGCCCTGGGTCAAATCTATAAAGGTCAATTGCGTGTTATAGATTCTGAGTGATATGTAAGAACAAAATGTCTGTTGTAGAGTTTTGTCAGAAAACTGGAAAAACAGGTAGGATGGGAGGGGTATAGAGGAAACACACCTATTTAAAGTGTCTTGCATTGGAAAATGTCCTTAAGAAGTGCAGGAACTACAGTGCCACTGGGTGGCAAAAATTGCCACTCAGATTGGGATTTGGGCTGAATAGACAATGTACTAGGAGACATAGAGAGCAGAGGGTATAGAATCCACACCGAAGACTAGGGGTTGAGCACCAGAAGCATCAGAATGGGAGGAGGGAATGTGGCGGTAGAAGACAAAGACGTGTTTGATCAGGTGATCAAAACGAACCACCTGTCATCGGCTAACCGATAGCCACTGATTCCGGTGAAAACCTGGTGTCAGGAAGAGAAATGAATGTCCTTGAGTCATTTCTGAGAGCCTGTAAAGGGTGTATGAGCTCTAGGTTGAGGGTTGCATTTTTAATTGTGCAACTTTTCAATTATAGTCTTCAACATCTATAGCACTTGCTCATTTGTTATAGATTGCTTTGATGAGCGACCTTCAAACATTTGAGGTGCTTGAGGGCAAGATTCTCGAAGCATGGGAGGGTGTATTTGAAGTAGGGAAGGGGGTGAGAGGTTGAAGAAATCTATAAGGCTTGCTCAATGGTTATAGATTGATTTTTCAGCCAGACTCAATTGAAGTTTCAGTAGTGTCAAGGGCTATATTTATGTTCAAATTTGCTAGAACTATTTGACAACTCTTTAGGGACCTATTAGTGTGTATTAAAGGCCTCAGGAAGAATGGGGGTCGTCAGACCCATTCACAACTTTCACTTGAATAAAATACAGAAAATTATTACATATTGCGGACAGGTTTTCATTACCAAGTGCTCATTTCATTGTGACTTGACCTGGAACTTTTATCACAGTTATTTGGGACCCAAATGAGTTCAACCCAGGCTTCGTGAGTTTTGCGCTCTCCGAAATGGGTTCACAAGATCAAAAGAGACAAAACATCCAAAAATGCTCAAATTCGCTGCAATAAAATTTAGACTAGCCGTTCATTCTGTTGTGGTTTGGGCTGGAACTTCTAGCACAGGTATTTAGGACCCAATAGAGCCCAAGTAGGGCCTAGCAGGCATCGTACAAAAAACTGGGGGGAGGTAGGTCTTGGATTGCTATTTACTGTCCCAGCATTGCTCAATATCGTCTGAAATTTTGGGTGTGGGGTCCTTTATATGTCATGACCCCACTCATTTAATGCCCAATCAGTAAACCGTGGGATAGGGTCCTCGCGAGTTCCGATGTGCACCAAACCACCTCTGATTGCACAACTTCAGCACCCTAGGATTTTTAAAAACGTCGGACATGCGGCTATGTCGACACACTGCCACCTGCGGCTACGTCGCAGTGTGGCCGGACGTTTTGAACCTCAGAATGGAGGTTTGCAGGAGGGGATATACAACCCCTGTGGACCCCCCACCCCAATTTCAACATTCTCTGGCAAAGTGCGAGCCGGTGCCACGAGGTTCTTGGCTCAAAGTATTTATTTATTTATTTATTAAACACTGCCCTTGTTGGTCACTGACATCAGGTTATACCGCTGGGTGTGGATCACAAGGGTGTTCTGCGACTATTATGAAATGATTCAACAAGTTTCCGAGCCTCCGGGACCCATCTGGAGACACAGCTACTCGGACATTGAGAAAACTCGCGACTTCCCCATAAGGATGGAGCACCGGGCCGCACCGGTCTGGAGCTTTGCAGGGGGGGACATATCACCCGTGTGGACCCCCCACCCAAATTTCAACCCCTTCCAACCAACCCCTAGCCAGTGCCCCACCGTTTTTTATTTGAACCTCTAATTATTTGCTCAAAATTAATAGGCACGGGTGGAGCTCGACCCTAAGGATAAACTCTTTTGTCTGGAACAATTCGCCCACCTCCGAGGCCCTGCATCCGCAGTTATTGTCAACTTTCTCTGGGAACCAGAGAAAATCGACGGATGTCAGAGCAATAGATGCAGAAGCGAGCGACTTGGTCAGAGAAAAATCGTAGAGGGTTGGAGGGCCGACAATTTACCTCTTACGCTGTGGGAAGACTCGGACTGGCACAGGTGCCAAGTGTGTTCCACCTGTTTGGCCGCGATGAGGTTCGCCCATAAGACCCTGGTGCAGCAGTTTTGGGACCTTCTGCCTAAGAAATTCGGACTCGCCGGGTGGGACGAGCTGAAGAAGAAGAAAAGTAGTGCGCTAGGCGCTATGCATGACGTCGAGTGAAGGAAAAAGAGAGGGCTTACTTGATTGTGTGTTCGAGTAGTAAAGTTCAACATGTACAAAATCCACCAACCCAGTCCGAGCCCAGAACGCGTCAATGAGGAGGAGCGTTCCGCAATTGCAGAAAACAAGATCGGTTCCCATCTGGATGGAAACTCGATGTGTCGTGATGTATATACGAGACGTTCACGTCTCTTCACTGTAACTCTTTGCGAGAACTTTGTGGCTCGTCTCTTTATTTGAGAAAGAGGATGTTTCTTACCCAAAACAACGCGCCATCTCCCAGGTTTACGCGTGCCCTAAAGACAGTGTCTGTTCAAGGCTCATAGATATAGGCGCTAAGACTAGAGTCTCACTCATCTATCTCGTAGGTGGGTCTCTTTTTTGTGCTCAAAGATGTGGTCAAAGAGGAAAAATGTGGCCGGGTGTTTCAAGGGGGCACCGGCATTTAAACCGGCGACTAAAGGCCAGGTAGTTAGTCCGGCCGCCAGGCCGGAAAAAAAAAAAAAAATTGACCCCCAACTTTTTCACAAGGAATGAGCTTCTGGGTGTGTTTGTGAGCTGGTTCCACCATCTCAGGCACCCAGAAGCTCAAGAGCTTGGTGTTCCATACACTTTGGTGCAACAATCCATATATGGTATCTGATATGGGTGTTTCCCGTGTGCATCTGTTCACGCCCAAATTAGTTAATGGTTCACTTGAAGGTCCAGAGAGCATTCTGAACACATCTGGAGCATGGGACTGACTTTCTATCCACATCCGAGCCTTCTGAGTCCTGGTGAGTGCCGCTCGGCGATTTAAGCACGTGAATAATTACTAATTGTGGTGCGTGGGAATTCTTACGTAGGTAGGTAGTTCCCGATAAAAAAAAGATCGGCCCTAGTGCACTTTTTTGAATGCCGGTTCCCCCTTGGGGTGTTTGGCTTTTGATTAACCCGTTTGAATTCTGGACGTCACGACGCTAAAACTACTTGAAAGCGTCAGCGCCAGAAATTTGGATTCACAGGACTACACAAATACACGGACTAGTCATTACAACTTTGGTATAATCTTAGTAAGAGCACAACAAGTTGGTTCGAGAGAGAGGGATGAAAAGAAAGAGATAAGGGAGTATAAAGTAGACAAAGTTTGATGAGACAAATCGACAGCGTGTACGGACAGACCACGCTCCCGTTCCTGCTCCCACACCTTCTCCCGTTCGCGCTCCTGCGCCACTTCCACCTCTTTCACCTGCTTCTCCAGTTTCCTGCGCACCTGCCACTCCTTGAAAGAGACCTTGGCGACAGGCGCGGGCGCAGGCGGTGGTGATGGCTCGCGCGCGAGCGGCATTGGTGGCGGAGCCTCGGGCGAGAGCGATACTGCGCTAGCGCTACCAGTGCCCCACGCAGGCAAAGACGGCTGCAGCGTTACTGTGGATTCCGCCTGCTCGGTTGGTGCTGGCGCTGCGCCGTACTCGGCCGGAACAGACGCCGCCTCCTCCTCGCCGAGGACACGCGGCGCAATCGAGAGCTCGTCCTCTGACTCCGACTCAGGCGCAGGACTTGGCTCGCAGGCGACGGCCAACGGGAAACCAAGCCTGACGCGGGCCGACAGCGCTGGGGTGCGGCGACATGAGGCTGAGGCGCACGAAGCTCGTGCTGGGCGAGGGACCTGCAGGGACTCCAGGCGGCGGCGGTGGCGCGAGTGGGGAGCGAAAACGTGGAGGCGGTGGGGGCGGGGCGAGGAAGAGACGCGCTGGTGGAGAAGGTAGGCGCGTGTCTGCAGTGAAGTGAGTTTCAAAATGCGGAAAGGTTTACGAAAACGACTCACCTGCGTCGATAGCGACGGGGTCCACCGTGTCATCCACATCGACATCCATCGCCTGCGCCTGAACGGGTGCCTTCTCCTTGCCCTTGTCCACTCTCGGCGGACCGTACGTCGGAACGGACACATCCGCCTTCCACCTTTTGCGCATCTTGGGCGGGCACACCGACTCCGGCACGACCTCCCGCTTGCCCTCACGCCGCCGCGTCTTGCCCCGCACGCGATCCTTGTGGAGTCGTCTACGAGGGAGTGAGGTCGAATTCCGGGAGTACAAAAGGCGAGAAAGAGACGTACCAGGTATTCCATCGCCCACGTCCACTTCCCTATCCTTCTCCGTCTCCGAACCCTTCACGCCGTACGGCACACCTTCGGGCACGACGTCCCACCCGCCCGCGCGCTCAACGATCTCATACGGCTTGCTCATACTCGCGGTGGACACATCCGCGCTCGTACTAGCCGCCTCCGTAACCCCCGTCCGCATACTTCTCCCCAAACCAATTCCCGGCCCTATGTGCATCGCCAAAATACCCCTCCGTCGTCCCGTACCCGTATCCTGCAAATCCCGCCGCCGCATCGAGCACCAACTCGCGATCGAGCACGACCCCACCCCACCCGCCACTCCCCCGCTCCCGCTCGACCGCGCGCACCCCGCGCGCCGCGCCGATGAGCGGGCCCCAGCGCGCGGGGGGCGCTTCGGGGGAGGGCGGCGGTACGCGGGGGCCGGCGAGTCGTTTGGGCTTGAGGGACGGCGTGGTTTTGGAAGACGATGAGGATGTGGATTTGGTGGGATGTGAGGTGGAGAGGTGGGCGATGGAGGAAGACGATGGGGCGAGGGGGATGGTAGATGTCGAGGAAGAGGGATAGAGCGTGGTCAACGACGAAGACGCAGTGAGGGGCGAGGGCAAGCCCAATCGCGGCGGCGTCAGCTACGGGTGGAGGGACGCCGCGGAGGACACACGCACGCGGGGCGCAGCCTCGCCCTCGATGTCGATATCGACGTCCATCTCCTCTCCGGGATGGACGCGGTAGCGTGGCTGCACGCGCTCGACGGGCACGGGTGGGAATACCACCCGTTCCATCGTGCGTATAACGCACGAGCGCTCGTGCTCCTGCTCGCCGTCTCCACTATCCACCTCTTCCTTGTCCGCCGATACCACCGTCGGGCGACTCTCGATGCCCGGCGTCACTCTCCGCTCCTTCTCCTTTGCTGTTAACGGGACGTGCGCGGGTGCAGCTGGAGTCGCGGTGGCCGTCGAAGGCGCGCAAGCGCATCCCACGCCCGTTTCACCGAGCGCGTGAAGAATATTCGCAAGCTGCGCAATGAGGTGCCGCTGCGTTGGCGTTGGTGGGATGGGGAGTCTGGAGGAATAAGTTAGTCGCGAGTGACAGAAAGAGAAGCAATGAGGGAACGGAAGAGGGTGTGCAGGGCAAGGAGAGAACAAGAAAGAAGGAAGGTGAAAGATTGAGGAGTAGAAGATGAACGTGGGTTAAGATATGGAGGCAAAATACGAGGGGAGAGAAAAAATAATCAAGGAGACGCACCCATCGAGCCCAGCAACCTCGTCCACCCGATGCACCGCGTTCGCATCGTCCCATTCCCATCCCACCACGATCTCTTCAGCCTGCTTCAGCGCCCGCGTCGCAAAGATACCGAGATGCGTCCTCGCCTCCGCATCGTCTGCGCGGTCGTCGTCGCGCATCTTCCCCCTGCCCTTCCCGTTCCCAATCGCATGTCCATTCGCACTTCCACTTGCCGCGCTCGCATTTCCCGCACCCGCACTCGCACCCTTACAAACATACGCCCGCACCTCCGCATTCGGCCAACATCCACTCCGCACCCACCTCTCCTTCCCGCCGGCACCCCTTGCATCCAGCGCCACGTCGAGCGACGGGCCCACGAGATACACGAATCGCTTCGGGGCACCAGAGTGCGCGTATCCGTTCGTCGGCGCGCGGAGGTACGCCGACGAGGGGTGATGAGGGAGGGGTAGCGCGCAAGGAGCGTGTGCAGGGGCGCGGGGAGGGCGGTGTGGAGGGCGTAGGTGGGCGGGAGGACGGCGTGCGCGAATGAAGAGGATGAAGACGAGGCGCAGGGGTGCAGTAGGGTCGGATGCGGAGGCAGCGGCGCGCCGAAGACGAAGGGCGTATGGCCCAGCGCGTGTGGAGGGGGAGTTGGCTCGAGTGCAGAGACTCCGCGCCATTGGGCAGCATAAGCGCGGAGCTTGCGCTGCGTCGCGGCATGCGGGACGATGTCGTCGTCGATGAGGACGTATTGCGTCCGCTCGCCCTCGAGGTCGTCCAGCTGCGCGCCGCCGTTGGGGAGGACCGGACTCAGTTCGACGGTGCCCGCGCGCCGTCCCGAGATGGAAGCGCGCCGTCGGCCTTTGGATGTGCTTGCGTGGCCGTTCGCGGGAAAGGTGTCTGGAAGGAGGTTAGCAACAGCGTCGATAAAATACCGCGCAAAGATGGGAGAAAGTATGAGATGAGGTAGCCGAATCGACGAAAGCAAATATTACAGTGGAAAGATGTGGTGGACGGAGAAGGACAGTGTCCATAAGACATAAAAAGAAAACCCACCAAGGTGATTCTGCGGCATGCAGATCCAGCACTTCCACTCCTCCGGCACGCTGTCCTTGGAAGTCGCAAAACACGCGGCATGGCACCACCGCTCGCAGACGTCGCACGCGATGGAGAACCGATCGTCGACGCTCGACCCGCGGCGGCAGCGGATTTCGTCGCTCGCCCATTCCCACCGCCGCCCGCGCGGTCGTCGAAATTCATCAGCATGTCGAGGGACATCACCTTTCTCCGCCGGCGCTCGCGCGTACCGCCTCCGTCCCCGTCGCACCGCACTTTGCTACCGCCGACCCCCGCGCTCATCCCGAGCTTGCGCTTCTGCGGCACTGTCGACGTCGACCCGTGCCTATTCCCCAGCGCATTCGGCGCAAGCCCATTCCTATTCCCATGCGCTGCCGTAGTGCCATTCAGCAGCGCCCCGCCCTCCCCGAACCCGATATTCCTGCGCTGCTGCTGCTGCTCCTTCTGTGAGCGCGAGCCCCCCAACAGCCTCCGCCTCGCGGTGTGTAGCGGCCAGCATTTATCATCGGAGCGCGATGCGTCCAATGTTCTTCTTCCAATTGTCGAGTCTAAGGGAAGAAAAGTGAGTGAGTGGGAGGACGCTTTGACGGCATATAAGGGGCGCACCTGGCTCTGTCCACACCAAAGGAAACTACACGGGATGGGCGCTATACGTTCTGAGGGTGTATTCGAGTCCGACCGAGCAAGAAATGTCGAAACGTGAGACGGCCGGTGGGAGAAACGGATCGCCGAGACCGAGTGAAGCAGGGATGAAAGGGAGACAGGAATCCAGTCAGCAAGTCGATCCGAGAGGTAAGGGACGGTCTTACGAGGCTGGGTAGGACGTAAACGCTCCCTATTGAAAGTCCCAGTCAGCCACGAAGCCACGCCAATGATCCCGAGTGTACTCCCCGCTAAGATGGCTACCCGCTCTCCAACGAAATTGAGACGATAACTATGCAAGCTGAGGGTCCCGGGGTAGACTGAGGTACGAGTAGTCATAGAATGTAGGCCCGATAGATGACTAGACGAGCACAGAGCAAGGGCTAGGAACGGCGTAGATTAGGAGGGAAGAAGATACTGTGGTGGCTGTGTCGCCGTGTTTGTGCATAAACAAAGGTCTCCTACCCTCATCATGCTTTCGTCTGGCGGTCTTTTCAGCGTGTTAGCGAGCTCTTTTCCTCGTCTATGTTGGTTATAACCTTTCCCTGGCTCTCGCTGCTTAAGGTCTCGGTCTTAAATTTATGGGCGTATGGCTCGGAATTTCTGCACTCGACGATCTTGACTTCCGCATAGTCGTACTAGTACTGGGGGATCCTCTTTGTATCACTCTCCGCTTCCCACTGAAGTCCTCCCAAAGCTACGGCGTCTTATTTTTGAATCCGCTTGAGGTCTGCCAGCACCCGAGACTTTCGCGTTTCCTCCCAAAATTTTCTTATGGCTCCTTCTCTTTCTCTGTAGCTTCTCAATCGCTCTAGCGCGGTGTTTCCTTGCGGCGCAGTTGTCTGGGGTCTCTCATGGAGATCGTCTCGGCTCTGCCTTCTCCCCGAAAAGTCTGCCACCATGCTTCTCACGCCTTATTCTTCTCGTCCCAATATTAATTCCTCCTGCTACTTCTTCCTCTCTCGTTTTCTGTTCTCTAATCTCATTCTCGCTCTTCCTATCCGAAGTTTGTTTCGACCAACGCGTCCAATGTCTGTCTTTACATTTCATAGCTCAAAACAGAACAATTCCTGCAAGCAAAAAGGAGAACACGCTGCTGACTCGTCCATGCCTTCCCCGCTCCTCCGGCCTGAATCCTCGTCTATGAGCTATTGGTTCACAAAGGCTTGAAGACCCTGGTTTGACGACGCATTTATCTCGCCACTCCGGCTAAGTTATCCGTGCCTCTCTTGACGATCATCTGGTTTTCTTTGAATCAAGTACTTCACCATACCATCCTTCGAGAACGACATCCGTTGAACGATCCCTCGACAAACGCGCACGAAGCCAAGGAAATGGATTCTGAATCAGACCCAGCACTCGAGTCGTGTCGTCCTCTTCTCTCAGTAAAAATCCCGCGTGCTGTTGCGCTCCGCATTCGTTTCTGTGACGACTCCTCTCCCGTTGAAAGGCTCCTCATCGCACTCGGCGCAACAACGACGTTCATTTCTGCGGGCTCCTCTGTCTTATAATACGGTGAATTAATATGGTGTCATACCCTGCTCCCAAAGTGTCGGCATTCTCTTCCTCTTTCCCAATGCGCGCGAATTTTATATCGACTTCCGTCAACGACTTACATGCCGCCTTTGCACAGACAACTGCACCCCGCAGAGGGACAATTGTTCATTCCATTGATACGGACTCAAACGGCCTCAGATTGCCCAGTGTTTTGCCGTCGGCATGTTTGGTTTTAATCGGTCGGGAGACCGATTTGCCGTCACCCTTGGAATGGCAGGGTTGCCAACTAACGGACTACTGTTGGTCCGTGCGTCGATTTCGAACAATAAGGTCAAACAAATGGCGCCCACAACATGCGGATCTGTGTGGATCGGCCATTCCTCCGCCAACCCTTGTCTCCCTTTCCCAATTGCGCTCTCAGTACTATCACGATTATTTGTGCAGCTCAATATGCCAACAACCGTCAGTACATCCAGCTCAAAAGCTCAATATGTCTGCTAATCTTCCGTGCAGCCATTGCCATGTAATGCAGAACTCCTGGCTGTAGTCGAAAGTTTGGGAAACCTGAACATCTCCGTCAGCACACTAAAGACTTCCATTCGCCATCGAGACCCCCGCCAAAACAACAGACTTTCAAGTGTGGCGTTGAAGGCTGCAAAGCTGCAAGCTTCTCGCCGGTTTCGTTGCCGCATCAGCATACTGCCCAGGCCCACCCGAAGTCCAATAAAAATACCGCTTCTGGCTCATGAGCCCTCTATGTCGCCATAAATCGTAAGCATTGACTGTTCAAAGATCTACCTTGGCTTTCTCAACACAAGGACGCCCACGGCGGCCCAATTCCCGTTACAAATACACGATCAACACAGGCACCAGTGTTAATGACTCAACACGTTCCCCCACCAGAAGGCTATCTACCTCCCCCCTCCCGCGCTACCAATGGGGCTCAATATGCGTCGCCATACGTCTATTGCCTATAAGTTATCTTATTTCTCTGGAAAAGTTATAATCATATTTCGTTCGATAGCATCTACATCCGCATCTTTAGCAGCATATAATGCTGTCTCTAGCCCCGATTACGCTTCAGTGGCGCCGGTGAGATGTTTGCTTAAGATTTAAGCAACGATTAACTCATGCAAAACCAGTTCGCTACTCACGAGGAATTGCTGCAATGACTAACGCAACTGGAACTCCGACAGATGCTGATTGAGAAATCCACGTTGAAAGTTCGCATGGATTGTGCGGTTTCCCCGTTCCAAGTCGTCAACACCTGATTAAATACTTTGACTCCAGCATTTCGTAGAGCTTGCGGAGACCATTATTCGGTCATCTTCGAACAATCGGAGAATCAGGTACTTAGTTACACATGCCTTTCTTTAGTCCCGCCAGATCATAAAATCAGTACAGCTTTTGCGATCATCTGCAGTAACGAGTCGAGTGGATGAGCAAGCACAACAATGTCTGTAGTCTTGCGCGTGGTGCTAAATTCCGCGCGGATGTCAGGATGGTATGAGATAATTTTTACACATCGCTCTAACATTCTCAATGATTCTTTTTGGCCTGCAGTTGTTACAAGACTTCGGCTGCAATGATAGCATTAAGATTCGGAAGGCCTTTCTCGAGGACGACCAGGTCGTCTCGCATCTATTCCGTGAGGTCATTCACTCGGGAAAAGAGGAGACTTTACACCTCAGTGATGAGAAAGCTATCGGTTTCATGGATGCGTTGCACAAGGTAGCGTGTCTCATCGGCCAATTGAATGATAACTTAACATCAAATCGACAGATTGGTCGAGGAGGCTTTGCTGATATTTCCTTGGGAGATACGAAGGACAGGATATTGCTCTGAAATGCTTGCAAGTGTATCAGCCAAAGCCGAACGAGATGTTCAAATTTTCGAAAGTATGCCCGATGCCATTTCGTTACTCTCAGCTTAATGAATCTACAGAGCCTATTGCAGGAAGTTATCACTTGGGTTCATCTCAAACATATTTATGTTTTACCATTTTTTGGTCTCGACGAGAAATTCTGTGAGGGTTATCCACCTTGCATCGTAACACCATATATGCGCAATGGTACCATGAACTATTTCGCAAAAAATGGGATGGCACGCTTCCCGACAGGCAGGGTCGACCAACTTGTGAGTAACACCTCATGACTGTACCTACCCGCCACTGACGTGTGACTTCGCTCTTTGAAACTGCGCAAGGTTTAGCTTACCTACACTCGCAAAATATCACCCATGGCGATCCACGTGGGGTGAAATGAATTTTGTGTTGTGCTAAGGTTGTCTTCTGACCCACGTACTAGGTTTTTGTGTGTCTCATTAGGGTACCCCAATGAGACCCTGGACAGGGGCTGATGGACACAGCAAGTGGCTATGCAAGCGGGAAAATCCACCCCCAAAGGGGAAGTTAACCTGATCTCATGAAGAAGGGGCTTCCACTTGAGGCAAGGGATAGTTGAGACGGTTGAGCTGTTAGGATGTTATTGGGTGGCACAAGCGGCACAAGTGCCAGAGGATGACATCATGTGGGATCAGTAGCTGTCCTGATTCACTGGAATGTGTTTTCCCCTGATGTCTGATGTCTGGTTCCGCTGTAAAAACGCTTTCCACTGAGTTTCCCACGTCTGATTCATTTCATCAGCAATAGAGAAAAGTAAAATGGCAGCAGAGAGGATCGAACCACAGATCTCTTCATTACGATCATTCTCAGGGGAGAAGTAATAAAAGCACCTGAGCCAAGTCAGCAATAAGATGACTGTCAAGTTAAGAGATGGATCTATGCCGACCATTGTTCCAACCCAACGGCTGCTGGCAGGGACATCGGAATTTTCCTATGAGGGCTACAGGGAGAAAATACAATTGAGCCTTGTACACCATGGATAGGGAACGCTCCCACGATCCTTTCTGTATTTTCAGTTTGATTTTATTGGGGAAACGAATCAACTGTAGCATTGTGGCGGTTGAACAGATACAAGCAAGGTGTCAAAGATAATCCATACTAACGTGAGTCCCAAAGAATGTTTGGGGCCATTTGACAAGGATAAGATAGCCGCTGAACGTAAATTGCGGCTCGGTATCCGATAGCTGGTTGGTGGTAGGAGATAATGGAACAGACCGGGGGTTTGTGTGGTACAGGTTAGAAGGATGCTTCTAATAGAATTTGAGTCCCACCAACTTCTTGGATTGAGCCTGGTATTTGGCCGCAACACATGATCTTTATAAAGCGTGAACGAGGCTTTAGTGTGCCAACCTGAGATGCCCCGGCTCGGGGGACTCCCCGGCTGAGGGAGGGGAGGGGCATTGAATGGTCGGTCCCCTTCGCGCACATGAAGGAGAATAGGTACAGAGATAAGCTGCATTTGCCGATATACCCTATATATTTTCCAAGCTGTTCTGACCCTCACAACGGTGGCTATGGCATGAACACAGCTACTGGTGGCTGAGCACATGACACAGCCACTATTTTGAGGGTCTGAACAGCTAGGTAAATATTTATAGGCAAAAAAAGTCATGTTGGAGCGTAAACGGGCGATATTTGAGGGGAAAAGCCATGTTGGGGTCGCAAAGTGCCCCTCGGCAGGGTATTTTAAAATTATTTAGGCCGGGGAGGGCCTTATACAAGTTCAACATGGCCCATGCTGACGGATCAGATACATAAGGGCTTCAGTTTTTGTCTCAGACGTATATTAACTTTGCACTGACAAAAAAAGACCAGGAGACCAGAATTCGATTTCGAGTCATTTTATTCAGCCACACCTAAAGTTCACGCCCCTACACTCTATCTTTCCCATCGACTCTCACTGAAATCCCCGTAATCAGCTTCGCAAAAGAGCGCTCAAGAATTCTGAATCGAACGTGCATTCTGTCGATTGCCAAGTTGGCCTCGCGTGGGGGAAATTTGACACCAAGATCTCGCGGATGACGAAGTGAACGATCTGTGTAGGCATCTTTTCATCCCCGTTATTCCGGACTCATGATTATGCCTGAACCCACAGGAGTCTTGACGTTATCCGTTCTTGCCTTCCGATCTACGATGCATTTCACCTGATTTGGAGTGCTTTTGACCGATGGGAAAATACTCATTATAGCGCGGAGGGAAAGCCCAGGAGTGTAGAAAGGTTACGTCCGTCAACATGCTGAAGGAATTGTCACTCTTACAATTCACCAAGGACTACGCAATTGCATCACAAACCTCAATTTTGACAGGTAAACACTTGATTATGATTATTTCGTCCCCCAGGTTTTGGCGCGTGCGCACGTCCTCTTGTGCGACAGTACGGCAACTTCATCTAATTTGCGTACTGTGTTCCTCTGGCTGGTTTATACATATCACAGGCAAGGTACCGCCACTTCTTCTCCCTCCCTCTCACCGAGAGATGCAGCACCGCCTACGCCATCAACGCCCCATTATCAATGATAAATCCCTGCCCAGTCGCAAGCGCAGAACGCATGCAAAACAAATACGCCTCTGCCGCCCCCTCCGCACTCCCCACCTCCTTCGTCAACGTCCTCTCCTTCCACATGTCCGGGTTCCCACCTGATATCTTATCCAACAACTCCGTCCGCACCGCGCCGGGGATAATTACGTTGACCCTGATGGGCGCTAGCTGGACGGCCAGGGATCTGGTCAACGGCTCAACAGACTCGGACGCGCCGAAGGTGAAGACGCCCGGATGTGGGCGGTGGCCGAGGATTCCCGAAGTGAGGGTGAGGGAGGAGGACGCGGCGGGGTTGAGGTAGCGTCCGGGGTTTGCTGCGACGAGTTTTCCGAGCAGCAGGGGCCCGAGGTAGCGCACGGTGAAGGCTGAAAGCGCCTTCGTCGCGGTGATCTCCACTAATTTGACGCTGCTAATGCCCCCAGCCGCAGTGTACACAATGTGGTCCAGGGGACCGCCGGTGTCCTTTACGGCTGCGTCAAGCACGGACTGCAAGTTCGCTTCCAGTGTGTCCGTGTCGGAGAGGTCGGCGGCGCTTCCACTGACATGCGCGGCCGGATACAGGGATTGAAGCTGTGTGATTTTGGTGGCGAGCTTCTCGGCCGTAACAGAGGTAATGTGGACTTTAGATCCGCTGGAGAGTGCGCCGGAGGCGACGGCGAACCCGATCCCGGAGGAGCCGCCGATGACGAGAGTGCGTGTGTTCAGAAGGAAGTTTGGGTGGGCCATAGGGAGCGGTAAATGAAGGTGAGAAGGTCAGAGCCGCGGTATTTATCCTGTCTGCTCATGATTCAAGATGGATGACATGCAGTAACGGGTCTGTAGCTGACATATCATTTCCCGTATTAACCGGAAAATCCAGCGGCATTCAAATCATGCCCGACATTTAACGGATGCTATACATAAGTCAGTAAAGTTTGGGATGAGATGAGATCGGCGTGAACACACCTGCGTTGTGGAACAATAGTCTCGATGTTATATGAATAATAACGTCCTGGAAATCAGTAAAATTTTGAGGAAACATAAAACGAACGTACCACAATATATTTGAGGATGTCCTTGAGCAAGACCGCACGGACGTTGGTCATGGCACATTTTGCAAAAAGCGCTGAAAAAAGCGTCAGAATGGCATGAAATGCGCGTTGAGAATTGAAGACTTACGAGTAGTCGACGAGTCCGTGGCCTTAGCTGGTCGCGGTAACGCGAAAAAAAGATCTTTTGACCAAAATCAGGCGACCGGGAGTCGCGAGGGCAAGTTGGGCGTAATTGAATTTGCTAGTGCTCAAAGAGCAGCCGCGATAGACCCATATTGGAGTGAAAAGATAAGACTAAACTCACTTTGAGTTCTAGTGGTCGAACCAACTTGCTATCTATGAAACCTGTCTTCACTCCGTCCGTTATCCGTAATTCAAAGGAACTCCCTAATACCGTACAAGGTGCTGAGATTCAGGTACGAGCTGGTGGCATTGATTCCAGTCGCTTGGATTGGTCCGAAACAATGAATGGGTTACCAGCGTCGTGATGGCGAAAGGTGAAGCTCAAGTTGCCGCTCGGTATGGATACAGGGCATATATATCAGGAAATGAAGGTGAAGAACAAAGGTATGGAATGAAAAAAGAAAGGAGGGCCCACACTCGACTCTAGCAAATGCGACACGCTCCGTCGTCGAGATCCGCTCGAAGGCTGTCGTCTCCGTCTGCACCGGACCAAAATAGCGGTCATTCTGCGCCGCGCAGATCAATTAGTAATGGCGCGAACAAAGAGCAAAAGGACGCAAAGCTATAAAATTAGAGTGGAAGGAAGGGAGGGAGAGAGACAGGAAGGAGAGCACGAGAGGAGATGAAGCAAAGCCCAGGGACTACAAGGAAGAACGACGAGAAAGAAAGAAGGAACACACCTCCCAATTGTAGTGAGCGTCTTCGTGGTGTCATGTGTCGTGGTATACCTTGGAGGCCCGCGCCATCATTCCTCCCAAAATATGTAAAAGTCGAATTGGACGTTTATTGCGTTGGCGTAGGATGAAGGTTTAAAGAAATAAAGAATGGACAAGAAAGAAAGCCCCTAACACGAACAAGACAATATAAAACGACTCACCCCGACCCGTCGCCAATAAACTCGCAGGCAGAAGAGGAAAACACCCCACGCGCGCATACGCTGGCGGATACGCCAGCGCCTCGGGGCTCGGCGGGGAACGCCAGGAACGTCGTCGCAGCCGATGTTGCTGTGGCTGAGTACAAAGACGGTGCTGGTAATGCTGAGAAGGTCGATGAGGTCGACGCGGAAGGAGGCGCGAGAGACGCCGACGCCGAGGTAGACGCGGAAAAGCTTGTCGTCGATGATGACGCTGTCGCCGATGCTTAAAAAGATGGTGCAGAAGACGAGATGGGGAGCGGGGGAGGCGTGGCGCGGGGGGGCGGCAGCGGCGGGCGGAGGCAGAAGACGGGAGCGGGAGCGCAGTGAGAAACGAGTGGCCGGCGGGATCGCCGCGGTGACGGCGGGGGAACGCAGCGGCGACCGCGGGGGAGCGCAACGGCGACGACAAGAATGGCAGCGGCGGCGATGTGTGGAGCAGGTGTTTGGGAGAAAAAAGCACGAGATACCGGCATGATCCGGATGCAGAACCAAACAATTAACCTCCAATGACCGATTCCGGCAAAGCGAGTAGACATGGTTTACATGGAGAGGTGCCACTTTACATGGGGGCGGGGTGAGCCGGGTGTGATTATTTGACAGTGGGCGGGCCACGGTGATCACGATGAGGACAAATTTGATCGAGGCGGAAGGCGGCGGCGCAGCGTGACTCACCTTTACATAGAAAGGTGGGCGAAAGGTCCATGTGAAGGTGGGCGGGAGAAGGTGAGGCGGAACCCGTCGGGGATGTGTTTTTGAAGAGAGGGCGGGCGTGCCGATCACGATGACGGTGAGTTTGATGGGAGTTCAACTTTCTGATGGCGGCGCGGGCGTGACGCTTTGTGACGGGACGCGTCGGGCGTCCTTCCGACGACTGATCGTGATTTTGTTTCCGGTCCTACAAACTTCAAAGGCCACATAAAAATACGATAAATATGTACATGAGGGGGGATGTAGGAGAGTCGGATTATCCGGTCGTCGGAAATATTCGCGGTAAAATGGGCACTCGACGAGGCAAAGGTGGGAAAAAATATAATTTTGGACTCTGCAGGAAATATGCCACGCCCAGTATGAAGAACGGGTGCGCATGGGCTGGGAATTGGTGGGGGGGTAGCCGAGGGTCATATCTACTGCATGAGAAGGTTTTGGATGGTTAGAGGGGACGGGCAAGCAGCGGTTGGGGGGGGGGGGGAAACCGGAAAAATGTGGAAAATTGTAATGCTACCTTTCGAAATTCGAATCACAAAGGTGAGCCTCGGTGCGGGATATTGGAGGAGGGGAGGGGTCAGGGTGAGTAATTAAATGTGAGCGGGGGATCTGGGGCTTCACGCAGTACCGGAATCCTTCTTTTTCATCAGGTTTTGGAAGGGCCAGCATTTTTTTTCATCGGGCTCGCATTTTTTGGTGCCGATATTTCTTACAGTGCTTTTCATAATTATGCGGAAAACGTAAAAAAAATCCGGCTGTTTGGAATATTTACATAGCCCCTGAACACGCTCTGATCTCCTCTGATCTCGCGGTTTGCGGCACTTCTACCCAGTTCTCGTGCTTGATTTCAACTAAGTATGCATTTATTAAGGACATAGTGCCAGTGCATTAATTCTGGAGGAGAGATTTTGGACATGGAGGGCATGGGTGTCAACATTGAGCATTTGAAGGAGGTTTGTCATGGACAATGCACGCCATTCAGGTTACTCACTTATGTCTTGCAAACTATCCCATATGTCCTGATACCTCATGAGAGTGATCCCCTACAACCCGCACCCGCGACAGCTTTCCTGAGGCTTCCGCGCCTCGGCACCACGCCAAGACAACCCGATATTCCCAGTATCGAGGGGGAGGCACAATTGCTGAGGCACAGGTATGCAATGGTAGCTTAGTCCCAAGTGAGCCCACAAATGGAGTGCGGTCAAACCAAGGCGAGCGAGGGCACAACCGTCGAGTTTGGGTCGACGAGTGTTTCAGCAGATACGGCAGGCCAGGATGAGGACGGTGGTCGGGGATGTCCAGAATCATGTATAAGTGATTAAACAGTGGTTATGTGCATGATGTAGGTGGTATGGGCAAGGGCGGGACAGAGCGAGTTCCAACAGAATTAGGCGCCGGTGTAACTGGACCAAACATCCGGGAAAAAAACCCGTTTTCCGCATAATTATGAAAGCGCTGTAAAATGGATTTTTTTTTTTTTTCGCATGCGCCGATCAACTGTGGCACGCACCGACTCAACTGTAGTGCGCACCGACTCAACTGTGACACATGCTGACTTGGTTTGACTGATTCGCGGAATGATATGTGTGGCTACCCTAACCCTAGAAAATATTCCACCTAACCTAGTGCACCCTTCGGTTGACCATCCCAATTTGTTGTCATTCAGCAGGCTTGGCTGTATTGCAAAACAGGTAAAACGTGAAATATTTGTAGCATGGAACTAGTGATGATGGACCTAGTTTTTTGTGTGGAAATCTTCTAAAATGTGCTTACATAGGTGTGCATTTGGTGTGACCATTCTCACACTTGTTGTCGACTTGCAGGCTGGGCTCGCTCTACTGCGAAACCGGGTAAATCACAGAATATCTGTAGCGTCGGAGCAAGTGATGATGGCCTAGTTTTTTGTGCCCAAAATCTTCTAAATGTGCTTACATAGGTGTGCATCTTGGTGTGACCATTCTCGCACTGTTGTGACTTGCAGGCTGGGCTCATCTACTGTAAAACCGGGTAATCGTAGAATATCGTAGCGTGGGAGCAAGTGATGATGGTACTGTTTTTTGTGCAGAAAATCTCTAAAATGTGGTTCCATAGGTGTGCATCTGGGCGTGACCCTAGTTGCACCGGTTGGCATCCTGCAGGTTTGCGGTACTGGCAACCCGGGTAAATCGTAGAATATTTGTAGCGTGGGAGCAAGTGATGATGGCACCTAGTTTTCTATCCTCAAAATCTTCTAAATGTGGCTCCACAGGTGTGCAACTTTGCGTGACCGTCCGGGCATTTCCCACGGAGTTGATGGCTGCCCCCCCCCCGGAGAATAGAGATAGGGATAGTAGCTTAAGAAATTCAAAGTAGAGAAGTAGGTGAAGTCGGCGGCATGTGGACATGCGAGCGCAGAGTACGCAGAGTATGCATCGAGAATCCGGGTGACACCCCTCTGAGTCTGTAGATGCAAGGAGTGCGGCAGGCCCCGGTCACTCAGGTTAAAGGCTGTCGGTGATAGAGTAATCAGGCCTCCAAAATGACCCCTACCCTGGGCCGCCCATAGAGTAAATAGGTAGATCGGGCGGAGGCGTCAGGCATAGAGTAAACGTGCGGAGTGCATTTTTTTTTTTAATCACCTTATATGCCTGGGACGGCCAGGAAAGCTAGCATGTGCACTGTGAGTAGGGCTTGTGGGACAGACAAATCAGAGAACAATAGGGCACAACAACTCACGGCAAAATTTACCTCACCACAGCACTTGCTTCTCTGTTGATGGCCGACGTGTAGAGTTCTCCGAAGGCCCATTCATTGCTTCCATTAGATATGCGCAGGCAAGATCTACAAAGACGTTCCGACGGAGGTTTCTGACGCTGAAAGCGCTGCACGCGAAATTCCATCGGCTGTCGCACGACATTTCCCCACCGACCTATCAGTAACAGATCTTTTGGCCGTGAAGTTCCCTGGAATTGCAGAAAAGCTCCCCAACACTTCCGCAATGAAGGGCTGGTTCAGCACAGATTTGCCAAACTGTGATTCCCTCACATCACTCTGGTCACTAAAATCGACTCCTTCGATCTCGCTTCTTCACGAATTGGAGCACGACTTTCCTCAAGAATGGCTCAACGGTGCCAAAGCCAAGGCCCCGCAAGCCTACGGAGAAGCTAGCAAGGGAGCAGCAGGGGTCAAGGGGAAAGGAATGAAGAAATTCTAGTACCTTCGTTAAATGTCCCTTAGAGCACGCAATTGAATTTCCGCTGGAACGGGAGGTGCGGGGGTGACCTAGAAAGCGCCGAGGGCGGCGCGGGAGCCAAATTTTGGGCCTGTAAAAAAAAAAAATGGCATTTTTACTAACCCTTGGTCGGATATAGAGTAAATCAGGGGGACGGAGCGAAATTTCATAGAGTAAATCAGGGGAGGCGCCGAGGAAAAATCCGACAGCCTTTAACCTGAGTGACCGGGGGCCTAGTGCGGCGCGCCAATCGAGCTTGCGAAGCCAGCGTTACGGCGATTCCACTCGCTCAGCGAAGCCGTTTGATATGCGTTGCGATCCGAGGGGCGAATCCCGCCCGTCCAGCATGAGTGGGCCTTAGATATCACTATTGAATCCCGCCGATCCAGCGTGGGACTTGATATTGGATATTGATACATTGTATAGGACACCGGCGGTGCGGCTGAATTTGCGCGTAGAGCAAGGACCGTAGAGATGTGCAGCTTGCGGCATTTTTCGGACAGCAGCAGCATTGAATGCGGACACAGTGATGCAAAACTTTGCAGGTCGGCATCCGTTGCGACAAATTCCTTGGTATCGCGCAGAACGACGGCTGACGTATGTTTTGGGTAGCATCTCGCGAGCAGAACAAAGGATCAAGACACCCTAAATTCCCCGCTGTAAGAGTCCCGATCCAAACGTACGGTTCTGAGTTCGGTCGAGCCGCGAAGAAGAAAGACATAGCAGGCCCGGAAGCGATTCGGTTAAGCGGTTCGGTTGAGCGCCAGAAGAAGTACATAACAGAAGGGGGCAGAAGAAGACAGACTGCCGTGAGAATAAGACGCGTGCGGAGTCAGACGGACCACTAGAGACCACTAGTGGCCCCCGTTTCGACGGAATGCATACCAAACCGCGGCGGGTCGATTGCGCAGTCCAGGAATGCCAGCAGAAGCGGCGGTTCAAAGCAGCGGATTAAATCCTTGCAATGGGAGTAGCATTAGCAGAGATTAACGGCCGGCTGAACTTGGAAAGATAGAAGAAGGCAGACGCTTGGTGGTGGAACACAAGAGGCAAGGATCGGACAGGCGGGCCGACATCATTTGCCAAACAAGCGCTCACAATCCCGTTTCGTCTCTCGGACTCTCTCCGCCTTTTTTCGGGTCAACCCTAGGCTTCGGACGGTTCTTCTAGCATTTAACTTCCTTCTTTTCTCACCCTAGGATAAACTTCCTTCCGAGTTTTGAAGATGCTTAGAACCTTCTGGACTACATAGGCATTCAGGCTTGGGAGATTGATCATTGGGATACCACTTTTAAGCGCACCCTTCTACGCGTTGAAGCAAGCAGCACATCTGACAGCGGGCTTACATCTCGGAGCTCCTCGAACTGACCGCCGGTCTCCTCGACCTCGCCCCGCCACTCTTCCTCGACGACGGTGACGACGCGCTCGTGGTTGGTGACGAGGTTGCATGCTTCATCCCGAGTTCGTCCTCCTTGTGCTGGAAAATCGATCAGGACAGCGGTGGTCATGAGCTTTTCCTGCACGGTGTTGAGGTCGTCCTCGATAGCCTCGCACTCCTCTCACACACATCTCGGAGCGCTCAAAGGCCTCGGCGCACTGGAGCTGCTGCTGGAGGTCCTCGTTCTCGAGGCGCAGCTGCTCGACCATGTGTGCGAGATCTTCCTTGTCTTCCTTGCGCTGGGCCGCGAGCTCGGTCTGCTCATCCGCGCAAGCTTGAAAGTCTACGTTGGCGGCCTCCAGTGCGGCGACACGGTCGGCGTCCGGCTCGTTGGGATTGTGGCGCTCGACAATATCGCAGAGGCGCTGGATCTCGTACATATTGTCCTCGAGGAGGCCACGCATGTTGTCGAGCTCGTCCTCGAGCTCTGCGTTGCGGTCGGCGAGGAGGGCGTCGGCCGAGTCGCTCATGGCGCGGCGGCAGAGCTCGCGCAGCTCGCGGTCGCGCTCCTCAAGCTTTTCCTCGAGCGTGGGCTCGCGATCGCGTGCGTGTACCGGAAGGGAGCGTGGCTGGTGGTGTTTACGGGCAGATGTGGGGTACGTATCATGCGGCACTTCATCCTCCCCGTCCTCGACTGCGACACCCGGCTCCCCCCCACCTGGCGCTCGCCCTCAATCCGATTTCCCCCCTCCTTGTACTCCGCACAGTTACGCCACGTCCACGTCCCCGGCTTTCAGCGCAGTGAGTACGGCGAGCAGCAGGGGGACGGGGACGAGCGCGCAGAAGTGGTGGCCGCCGGGAGGACGAGCCACGCGAGTGGGGTGTATGTTGCGGAGGGACACAACTTGTCGGGTGCTGCGGTGCATCTTTTCTCCCATTCCATTCTCTATTCATCTCTGCTTCCTACTCTTTCATCCTTTCTTTTAGTCTTTCCATTCTCCCCACCCTGTCCCGGCATCCTACGTATAACCCCGCCGTCGTTCCTTTCACCTTCCTTTCCACCTCCCTGTCTCCCTTCTTCTCTCCTCTCCACTTCGATTCGCCATCAATCAATATTTTCAATTTCCTTTTCGTGAATCTCGCGCCCCGTACCCTTCCTCTCGTTCTCGTCCGCGGCCAATTTCTCCGGGGACGAGGCGCGGAGCGTGTGGGCGCTCGTGGGTCCGGGACGTCGGGTGGGAATGTGTGTCTTTACCGCGCTCGCGCGAAGGGGCGGCGATTGAGAGTCGAGTGCGCCGCTGAGAGGGCGGGAGTGGACACGCCCGTACACCCCGCCCCCCGCGTCGTTTTAGACATGGAGATATGTTCCCTCGCAATCACTCTTTTTTACGCGGGTGGTGCTTATTCCCCCAAGCGCGCGGGGATTCTGGGGGCATCGGCAGGAAGGTACTGGACACCTTTCCCTTTGTTTTGGTGGAGGCCGACATCCATGTGCATGAGATGCACGTGTCCGTCCCTCCCTCGGGCCCCTCGTCTCTTCACATATTTTCCCACCCAGAATACGTGCCCTAGTGCGCCTCCGTTCTGAGCCGCTGTCGTGCCTCGAGACCTCGCAAAGATTTTCCGCCTGGGCGTCGAGTGGACTGGGCGCGTCGTAGCCTTTTATTCTCTTTTCATCGGTTTCATTTCGTCCTTCGAATTGCTTCCCTCCCTCCCCCTCCCTCCCCCTCCCTCCCCCTCCCTCCCACCTCTCGATACCTCCTAAGTCTTCCTTTCTCTTCCCTCCAGACATCCCCTCGCCAGGCCCCGCCGCGCAGGGCGCGCACGCGCGCTTATGGTCGGCGTTTCTCAACGCGCCGGCGCACATCGTGTGTTTGTGCGCAAGGCCGCCGGGAGGGAAGTGGAATGGGGTTTGCGCCGAGCGCGTCGGCGGGGGCGTTCGTTTATTTTCCTTTCTTCTGTATGTCACTTCTTCTGCGCCTCGGCGCTCCGCTGATTTAATGACTGCATGCATCCGTGTCTAACCGTCCCCTCGCAGGCTTTTGCTACACTCCGCGCGAAAGTGACTTGATGCCTTTAGTTATACGGTCGGAGTCGGACATATACTCAGCTCGGCGAACGACCAGACTCAGACGCGACCGCATATCACGCTGCCAACCCGACAACATGTATCGACTTCATTATTCAGTGCGGCGTAAGCTGTGCCCGCGGTCCCATTCACGCACACTACGGCGTCTTGAATTCCATCTCTGCGTGGAAATCCACAAGTCCATCCCAGTACACGAATGCATTCCAGTACGTTGTGGGTTAGATGGCGCGCAGCAAAATTGAACCCGGTCACTGCAGGCAAGGTTGTCTCAAAGCCTACCGTAACTCATAAGATTTGTTATCCGACGAATGTCGAGCAAAACAAACATACCGCTGAAATATATACCGTCAGGGTACATAGGTGCCATTTCAGGGGCGGTTGGCAGCCCAGCAATGAGGTCGAAGCCCGCTGTAATTTATCGGAATTACCCTGATTGCATGAATGAAGAAACAAGCGTACTGTTTGAAAAAGGTTGTGTATCCTGAATTGCTACATCCATATTTATAATCTTTGTGAATTAATGAATGATAAATTACATACCGTACCCCGCGGTCCCGGCCGACCGACCCCATCCGCTGTTGTTGTTCTCGTACCCTCCCATAACTCGCCCCGAATCCACTCGATTTTTTCTTCTATGTAGCGCCGACGTCCGACATCGTATCGGCGTGGTGCGGTCCGCTTTCTAACCTCCTATCGACATCCACATCATGACTCTTACCTTCTACTTGGGCTCGTATACGTATCCATTCAATCTCGTCCGTCACTTAAATTCAATCCCAGTGCAATTCCCATCCATACTTGATTCATACTTCTACCTAGGTCCTATGACTTGACCTGACTTTTCCACATACGACTCGTTTATATTGTGCACGGTGGCTTTCCGCCTATTCCTCTACGTACTTGACTTGAAGAGTATGAGTACGCATGTATGTAGATAGCGCGATGTGTTTCGACCCGTGTTATACCCCCTTTTTTGACAGTGTCGTTCTGTGCGTGTGGTGTGAGAGATTGGCAAGAGCCCGTCAAAAGATTTGACCACGACGGTCTGCTTACGCAGAGACGCTCTTCTCGCGCGCTTTCTTCTAGCTTTGACGCGAGTAGGATGGATATATTTCTCCCAGCTCGGTTTCTCTACATCCCAAGTCGGGTTTCAACGGTACGTCCTCTCTATCAAGCTTTGCGAACGTATCCGCGCGCATTTATGTCTAGCATTCCGAAAACAATTCAACATCGATTACTTTCTCCTTTGTGTTGAATGCTGGGATTACTTTCGGGCTGCAGTTCCAGGAACCTCTTGAGCTGGAAAGTAAATGAAAAACGGACGTAAGATGCCGTCCCTCATTTCAACTTCATGTTCAATTTTGGCGATGCGTTTTAGCTGGGGTATCAGACCTCCTTTCTTTCAGTAATTCCCGCCGCTTGCAATCATTTGATTCCCGCCGGCTCCTTGTGCAAGGAATGCGGAAGGTGAAGACTGATGAAGTATGGGCTTGCGATGCCATACTCGTAAATAATTCGCGCAAGTAAGGTGAGATGCTTTGAGCACTTCCACAATGTTGAATTACAAATGCACGCTTGGGCGAATAACAATCAAATATCTATCTCAGGCATATTCTCCCAGCAACAGCAATTCACGCCGTACACGTTAGGCAGCAGCAGCATGAAAACCATTCCCGTTGACGGCCTTCTGGCCGTTAGAGATAGGATTCTTCTCG
>JARKIE010000485.1:0-58574 GCA_029378255.1 Mycena rosella
TCGGGGCAGCGAGTGCGCGACTTTGCCTTGGGATGAATTGAAGGCCGAGCCGGGACGCTTCTACGATGAAGCGCTGTTCGCGGCTGCCTCTGGGGTTGAAGGCGCCGGAACAACTGCAGGCGTCCGAGATCACATTACTGGCGGAGCACTTCCTAAGCGTGCTAGATACTGCGCCACCTTTCGTGTTCTTTGCGGACAAGGGAGTATGTGATGTTTTTATTAACAATTTATGCACTAACGAATGGCGTAGAAGGGTGTTAGCGAGAAGCCCGCGGACGGCGGCGACACCGGAGGCAAGCCAGCAGAGAACGACGGCGGCGAGAAGCCTGCGGACGGTGGCGCCGGTGGCAAGCCAGCAGAGGGCGGCCGCGGCGAGAAGCCCGCGGCGGGCGCCGGCGCCGGCGGCAGGCCAGCACAGAGCGCGGAGGGCGGGGGCAGGGGCGCCAGTGACAAGCCAGCAGAGGGAGGCGGCGGCGGCGGCGGCGGCGGCGAGCCAGCAGAGGGCGGCCGCGGCGAGAGGCCTGCGGAGGGCGCCGGTGCCGGCGGCAGGCCAGCACAGAGCGCGGAGGGCGGGGGCGGGGGCGCCGGTGGCAAGCCAGCAGAGGGAGGCGGCGGCGAGAAGTCCGCGGATGGTGGTGAGGAGTCGGTAGACGAGCATGAGGAACCGAAACGAGCAAAGGTGAGCCTGCTTGCATCGAATGCTTCGGCGTTCGCTAACCGCGGTAGACCCAGAAAGGAAAGAAGGCAAAGACGCAGCCAAAAACGGCAGCAGGCGCAAAGACGATGAAGGTGAGCCATATCCTAGGCTTTGGGATCTCCAGTTGCCGACTAACCTTTACAGAAGAAGCCGGGCGCAAAGGGTGCCGGGGGCGCTGAGGGGTCAGGGACCTCCGGGGGCGCGGGGAATGTTGGTGGGAAGCGCAAAGCGACGGTATGCTTCAGCAGTTTCAGGAGGGACAAGGTCGCTAACGTTTGTGGACAGGATACGCCTGAGGGCTTGCCTGATCCGAAGAGGCCGCAGACGGCCCCGTAGAGGAGGGGGTGCGGCGTAGCGGGCGGGATAGAAACGCGAAGCCGCGGGCGCCGATTGGGCCTTCAGTGAATGCCGACGGCAAGCGTGTGAAGCCCAGCTGGGAGATGGTTCTTGAATGTGAGTTGTGCGATTCATATTCACGGAGTGTTCTGACCTTGTCTCAGAGTGTCTGCGTATCATTATATAAAATGAATACTCTTATTGCCTTCTTTGGGCGCTGCGTGCCCGCGGTGAGGACATCTTGTATGGGTGGAGGCGGTTTAATGCCGGGGTGTTAATCCGAGGAGTGGTTAACTGCGTGCCTGTTGAATCAGGTTAAAATCTCGGTTCAATTCAGGTTGGAACGACGATTAATCTTGGTTTAATAGTGCACTCCGTTGATCACTCGGTTTTAATCCGCGTTTAATCCCGGTTTAATCCTGGTTTAATCGGACTTTGTAGTTTATTCAATGTATGGTAGCTGGCGTTCGCTCGGTTCAATCCACGTTTAATCCAATGTTTAAACGGTGTTTAATGTATTTGTGAGAATCGACAGGCAGCGCTCGGTTTAATCCGTGTTTAATCCAATGTCTAAACAGTCTTTAATATATGTCTGAGTATCTACAGGCAGTATTACAGGGGAAGCTGCGTTTAAACCGGTTTAAACGGGGCCGCGTTTAAACCGAGGTCGCACGTAAAAACGTCGACGGTTTAAACCCGCTGGAATGGTTTTCATTTGAGCTTCATAAGTCAGAGCGGCTTATTGTCTCTTGTCGATCCGATCGTGATATTCAGCAGAACAATAAAACAAGAGATCGAGGACAGCTGTGATGTTGAGCTGACGTGGAAGATCATACCGATATCGGGAAGTAAGTATGGCCGAAAGCGGGAGAGTGATGTCGGATCAAGCGCCTTCGGGAGCTCCCGTGCCGACGGCCCGAAGGTCTACGCAATGGTCCACCCTTTCAATTTGGCGTTGACGTCACATTTGTGACAATATCCGGCGAGGTCTATTGTCTGGTCTACGGGTAGGTCCAAGCTTACCAGTATTAAGTAATAGGTCTACGGTCTACGGTCTACGGTCCACGGTCCACGGTCCAGGGAAAGGTCCACAGACCTCTTTCCCAGTCAATCCGACGCTTTGTCAATGACTTCAACACTCCGGCAGACTCCGGCAGGCGTCTCGTTGAGTCCGACATGGACAAGATAGTTCTTGGACACGCACGCGCAAACACCTGCCTGCTCCCCTTCTGCCCTCAGAGATGCTGCCTCCAATGATGGAATCGTTGCAGTGGGCCGCACCTGCAACCAGGTCCAAAATACGCACGAAGTTCGAACGCGCGGCGCAATCCGTGATAAAGAATACCCGTTTTTTTACGGCCGTAACTCGTGTACAGGTGGGACCTGTCCGTAGAGGTTCCCACTGTGATCCCTACGGGACGGGTACGGGACGGGTGACACCAAAAACGGCCGTAAACACCCGTTCCGTAAAACGGGTGGTACGGGTTAGAGCCCTAATTATCCCGGATCCGTCCCGCGTCATCCAAACAGCCCCTCCGCCATATGGCCGTTGGGTGATGTCAGCATGCGGTCTCAAAAGACCCCAGCAATGGTCCCAAACCTCTTTTACCTCCAAAGAAGCGGCACCTCGCAGTCCGGGCTGGATGCGTCTGCGACGGGCGGCGAGCACGGCGTTTTTTCGCTGCCGCACGGACCATCGACAGAACTCGGATCGGCCGGAACAGCGTCCCAATTGTTCCGCGATCGCCCATCAGGCCTGATTCGGGTGACGGTTGCAGGAACTGCGTGCGTCCCTCTGGTCGTAGCCTTCCTCCGCCTCCTACTCGCGATGATGTGGCTCAACCTCAAGATATCTCAATTTCCAAGTGCTTCATGTCTGAAATAAGTAAGTATGAGCTATCAACTCCGGCCCAGCCTTTCACAACGCACACTGGTCTCTCGCTGTCGGTTCTCCTTCGCCTGCTAAGCAATCTTGTGCCCAAGTCTTGCTCAAATTCAAGCTCCCGCATCTCGGCGTCTCAAACCGGGGCCCATGATCATTCACTTCGCTCACGCCATCAGTACCGATCAATTTTGGAAGACGTTGCGGTGGGCTATGCCCGCAGCGTCGCAACTGGGCATGGTAGAACCATCGCCCGTAGAAACCCCAATGGCGCGTCCGGATTCAGGTCCGCGCGGAGAACTGGTGAAGATGACTCCGGCCGCAATTCTGCCGATGGGACGTCGTGCCCGTCTCGCTCGAGTAACATGGACATGGACAACAGTAGAAATTCTCCCCGAAGTGCGGAATATATTCCATGACTTCACCCTTACGCTTACAAGCTCCGAATTTCAAGCATTGTTGCGCACATATGACATAATGTTCTTTGCCGAAACTGATATGCTTCTGGGAGGGCCCGGAGAAGTCATCAGGAAAATCTGAAACTGCTAGAAAGACACAGAGAGACTGAGAAAGACAAGATAGCTATGAAAGAAAAAGGCCGTCTATGATAGATGGGTGGAGGGCCGGTATTTTTTTCATAGACCATAATAGACACCACCAGGCCTATCATAGCTACATAGACGACATAGACCGAATAGACAGGAGAGATCTCCTGATTCTTGTGGGTTTTAAGAGGGCAATTGAAAGCAAGGCAGAAAATAATTCATATGAACGGTGCTACCAAAATTACGTATACATAACGGTACATCAAGGACACATCGATGGCAGACAGAAAGCACCTGCATGCACATCTGCGAAGGAGATTAATGCAGATAGCTTAGAATGCAGTAGGGCGGCACATGGACAGAGTGACAGTTGAAATATTTTCGCAGGAAATACACGAATCTTGGGCCTTGCTCGCAAAAAGAGGGCTGAATACAGTTCAAGAACTTGCAGGAAGACTGGAGGCAAATCTTAAGAAGGAAGTGAAGATTTATGGGGTTGCACGAGTGAGTAGCGTGGTCGTTTGCGCGGACCTCCGAAAGACCGTGTGATGCAGTAGACTTGACACCATGGAGCTTGACCACATCTTGATGCGTAAGTCCAAAGGAGTTGGGACTCAGGACATCTTGGGGATGGATAGGGACACCAGAGAAGACCACTGCCTGCCAGAGTATAAGCATTGAGGCGGGAACATGAGGGGGAAAGGAAGGAAGGAATGATGGCTTTGAAACCGGACGACGCGCGGCCTGATGACGGAATAACCGGACGACGCGCGTCCTGATGGCGGAGTTTGGAATGACTTGTCATCTTTTGTGTTGACCTCTCGCCAAAGTATCCTGGTGGTCGCCCCGGCAATGCACCTCCGGGCGGTGCCTTACAAAATCTTGACTTGGAGAACCATGCCTCATCCTGCCGCAAAGCCTAAGGGTTGTGTGGCGAGTTGGTGTCGCACCAAAGTTAATTGAAAGGGTTTCAGCATAATAACTTACTTGACTGCTATGTACTACTATATTGCTACTCCGTTTTTTCTCCTTTCCTTCTTGCAGAGCAACCAGAGAAACAATTATAGACCACCCAGAGAAACAATCATAGACCACGATAGAAAGGGACCGGATATATAGACTGCCATAGACGACGAAAGCCACCAAAAGAGGGCCTAAACGCCTCGAAGACCATCATAGACCACGAGAGACCACCATAATTACTGCCTGCACTTCAGAGTATTTCAGGTTTTCCTGATGAAATTGACGCGGCTTTCTCCGAATATTCTCTGAATACTTAGTCCAATCTAGTCCTCATCGAAACACGGCAGATTCAAGTTGTAACGAATTATGTACTATCCAAACATGTACTAAACAGCTTTGGTAAACTCACTCCGTTATTTAGGGTGGAAAGTTCGGTGAAATCATAAATGTCAGTGTGGAGGACGAACTTCTTCGCATCGGACTGCTGAAAATGACACAGACAGCATAGTTTGTGTTTTAGAACACTTCCAACACAAATTGAAGCTGCATTTGGCTGATTCCACATCCCAGGTATGTCGCGGCAGGGCCGCGTCAATGCGTGGCAACGGCGCGTCACCGCGTGGCAACACAGCCACAGGGTAAAGTGCCGCGCGCAGTACAGGGCCTTCTAAACCGCTCCAATGGCATATAATCGAGTGTAACGAGGGTTCAACATTCTCAATACACTGTTTGTATTACAAATTGACCCCGGAAAAGTGGTTTGTTCATGAATATATTCCGCCGTGTGGTCCGAACAGTGGAAGGAAAGCCGGGTTTTGAGTCAGTCAAATTCTCTGGAAATTATTCGAGCTGCTTAAACAACGATTCTGATGTTACTCAGACAATTTCACCAGGCCCGGAGACGTGATTGTATGTCTTCCAGGTAGCTCTTGGATCTCGACCTGGCAGGTACAGCCCGTTAAGCCCATTGACCGCAGATTGTTTTTTTCGTTCATCTGGTTGTCATTTTCGTTGTTCAGCCCGGGAGAATGTTATGCTAGCGAGCTCGCAAGGCCTCTATATAATTATGCGAATTGTATCATCCGCCTGAATCAACTCTGTTGAACGGCAAGACTGCGCAAGCCAAAACCAGGTTTGCGATGCCAACTCCTGCTGTTTAACCTGCTGCCGATGTTCAGAACAGGCGTATCTTCTGAACGAATCATGCATGACTCATCAAGTCAAGCTCGCGATACTGCACTGACATTGAATTGCTCATGTACGCTAGCAATGTCTCCGGAAATTAGTGAATTTAAATCCGCCCCGACATTCAGAACTCAGTGTCTGTGTGTATTAAAGTCAGGGCGGCAATTTCACCAGGCTCAGGGATAAAATATTTACTGTTTCCAATGCTGATGAAGTGTTCATTGTAGCTAGGCCGGATGCCTGGAATGAGAGACATAACTACGAGGTCAGATGGCGAAGATACCAGTACTGTTACCGTGATAAGACCTCGATAGACAGAGATAATAACTCCTCTGAGGGACCAAGTTATCAGGTTAAGACCCAGAGGGACTCCGCATGGTGTGAGTTCACAGACGAATTGGCTGAATCACGGTGTGGAGTTGATGGTTTAGGGATCAAGAAATAAAAGTGCGGGGGTGAGAAATGGACTGCCACCATTGACACTAGAGCTCGAAATGCTCCAACATGGGTTATTTAGCTGATATGTTCCACTGCTTTAAATGCTTGAGGTCTGAGCTGGATGCACCAGTTTGTAATTGATCACGATGAACTGTGGAATGAGTTTGATTAACCGAAAATTCAGTACTGATTTTCTGGGTTCAAATGATGTATGAGCAGTGGAAGACACCTCCAGAACTTGATTCCGGGCCAGGGGACCATTGTGGAAAAAGTTATAGGGCGTGCGGCAACGCCGCGTCAAAATACAGCCACCGCCACGTCAATGCGCGGCAGTGGCCACAGCAGCGCGGCAGCCGTGTGCAAAAATAATATCAGCCCCACCGAATACTTCTTGACTGTTTTTACATATGCAGACATAGACCATGAATGCATTCCGATGCGCCAGGGGTTGTAAGAGTAAAGGGTCGCTGTTATTTACATATATATCTCCGCACCTTGTGACTGCCAAAATTTAATCTCCCTCCCATCAAAATCACTTCTGCCGGACCTCGGAATTCCCGAAATTTTCAACTCTCAAATGCTCTCTGACGAGGACGCTGACGGTATAGAAGGAATTCAACGTGACTGCTCCAATGCTCTCGCAGTAAATAACTGAGAGGGACCCCAGACGAGGTAACAATGCAAATTGAACCTTATAGCCGTTTTCTCGGAATCACTTGAACGTGATGTGTTGTGAGTTGACTGAGCTGAGGTACCATAGTCGAAGTTTGTTCTACTACTTATTCACAGGCTGTTGCGAATTCATGCGAGGAACAAGTTCCTCCTGAACCTACACTATGGGGTGGAAAATATCTTGCGCAGAATAACAACATTTGCCGTACACCGCGTACCCGGAGACACAGGATAATATTTATAAGAATTGCATTTTTGTTCGTACCGGGGGAAAAGTTTTAATCACTCTAAACAGTACAAAGGCCCCACTTGTCCCACCGTTCGCTCCCCACACCCGCCGCGACAATGAACAAGTCATCTGGATCGTACTTGGCCTTGATTTTGGTTAGCTTCGCGTAATTCGGGCCAAAGAATGTAGTCTGGAAGTGTGGCTCGTTCACATCCGCCTCATTCGAGTACGCCGCGCTGTTGTTGCCCGATATCTGCTTAATGATCGGCAGCTGGGCGGTCTGGAAGTTTTTGCGAAGCACGTCGATCTCGGCGAGGGGCGTTTTGTCCGTCCAGAAATTGCCTGTGAGCAACTACCGGTAGGTTCCATCAGCTAAGCTTGGTTCCAGAGGCGGAAAATTAAATGAATTTGACGTACGTGGGTCTTGGCCGTCCGCCAGGCTGGGTGTACGGCCGACAAGATATCGGCGTTGGCGGCAACCTGGCCTATGGAATCAATTAGGTTGCGGGCATGTAGTAATATGTAGACAAGGAGGGTGTACCTCCCGCAACGACAAAGGACGCGACCCTAATGAAATGGCGAGTGAGCAATGAATGAGTACTCAGCAACAAATACATCATCTGAGATACACGCACTCGAGTGCCCCCGCATCCAAGAGCTGCTCATATACCTTCCCGACCGTGTGAGGCCTCTCGCGAAGCACCGACGCTGGAATCAGGCGCGAGCCTTCCACCATGTCATTCCCCGCCCCGTCGTCTGCCATAAACAACACGTCGTTTACATTCTGCACGACGTACTCCTCCGCCACGAGCGATACATCGGGTAGCGCCAACGCGGCGTTCCGGAACGGCGCGAGCAGCACTGCAGCCCGCGCTGCCGTCGTGTTGGCGATGTGCGTGAAGAGCTGGAGCGTGAGTGCAGTCGTGTTCGGGGTGGCGGCGAAAACGTAAAAGTACTGCCCGGCGCGCACGGGCTCGAGATCGAAGATGTGGTGCGCGTGGACGGCGGCGAGGGCGCCCATGGCGGCGTTGCTCGATGCCGCGATCTGGATAACGCTAAAAGCCTCGTCGAACGTCGGGAAGGTTCGGAATGTTGCAGAGAAGATGACACCCCAGCTGCCGGCTCCTCCACCTCGAAGAGCATAGAATACTGGGCACGACGTTAAACAACCGGACTTTGGCAAGTAGAGGGAAACAGACGGTCTGGGTGTGAGATACTGTTGACCTGAAGCAGCTCGCCACTTGCTACGACGATGTGGAACTCTACCGTCAAAACGAAAAATGGAATAACAAGGACAGTTAGTTCAACTCCAACCCAAAGCTGCGCGCCTCACCGAGAACATTGTCCGCAGCCAGCCCAAAAAGTGGCGAAAGAGCTGAGTGGCCTGCTCCCTGTACATACCCACCGGCGGGACAAACTGTTGCCGCCGTGGGGGCCACCACGATCTTCCCGTTCGCCTTCGTCTCCTGGTACAGAGTTTGGGTGTGCACACCACTGCCGATGGTTACCGCAGGCCCCATGTTTCGCGTCCCAACAAAAAACGCATCGGTCATTGAAATATTCTGCAACCCAGCAGTGCGGATCAGGAGTGAGTACGGCGCGGTAGAGCGCCCGAGGACGTCGTGCCCGGAGGATTTTACGACCAGCCGGAGGTTGTTGCAGCTGGCAAATTTCACGGCCGCCTGTTACACACATGAGGATGTCCTGTCGGTCCGGATGGGGCATCAGCACTGGCGCACCTGTATATCCGCAGCGCTCTGTGTTTCGACGGAGAAGATAGGGACATCCCCTTGACCACATGTCGTTGCATTACGGAGACATAAAGAAGGAGGTGTAAGGTCGTAACCCTAAACGTTGGTCAGAATTTCGCGCGACATAAATCAAAGGTAAAAACCCACCTGCTCCCAGTTGTTCTGCGCATCCACGCCTTAGTGAGCCGAACTTAACGTTTGAGTGATAGAGGAACATACGTCGGTCATAGACCCAGGAATCGTACTCCGGAAAAGGGCGCTAGTCCATTGCGCGTCGGTGCATGCGCCGCCAGGTAGGCTGGCGCAATATTTCGCGGTGGGAACCACGTTCACCAACCGCCCGCCGATCGTCGCATTTAGTTTACTCCATGCTGCGGCTTTCGGGTAGCCAGCGCTGCCGGGGACATTACGGCATGTCTGGTTCTTCTCCTTGTGCGCGAGCGAGAAATGCGTGGACAGGGTGCAGACGAGGAAGAGAAAAGCGGTGGAGGAAAGTCGCATGTTGTTCTGAGATGTGTTTTGTGGGCGTTTATGACCATTGAGCTGATAGCTCGCATGAAAGGTGTTAGCTGCTTTTGGCTGATTGGTGCAGTCGAGCCGAGGGTTTCATTTCGCCGGAAATGGCCTCAGATGGCCAAAGGTTTTGCCGCCCGGCATGTTTGGGTTTTAATTAGTCTACCGACCGATTACCATCACCCTTGTGAATGGCGAGGTTGCCGCGCCGTCGGCTCCGACATTAGCTGCAAAAAAATACCGTAATTAGGGCAAGGAACAGGCACACATCCGAAGGAATTGAACTCATAATACCTGTCGGTCGTAAGTGCCATGTGCGTGTATGTGGACTCGATAATCCAACACAATTCTGATGTAGACAATGACTCATGACCTTGCCGCCACTCGGGATTGAACAGTAAACCCTCGCAAACGCGCAGGGAATTCAATGTCCTATAAAAATTTTATAAAGACCACAAACTAATTAAACTAACAACGGAAAAATGAAAGTACCGTAATTAGGGCAAGGAACAGGCACACAGTCTTGAGTCGATGGGTAAAACATAACGCGTACCATGTCATTTGTCTAGACTTCGCGCTGCGAGTCGCCGTTCAACCTCTCCAACCCACGCTCAATTGATTCACGTGGTGCGCCGGATGTTGCATAAATAGGACATGAAGCGGTGGAAGGTAGCTATTACTAGGATTAGTAGTCACTGCGCAAGGACGCGCTGACGAGTAAGAAAAGAGTACGTGACAAATATGTACCAGAGGCCCACGATCTAAGCCATCCAACGAATACCAAAGAGCGCGTGCCAATCTTCTGGCGAAACTCCGAACAAGGATTTCGTCTGCGCTCTGAAGAGTGGAAAGGGGTTTCCTCTTCTCGAGCCGATATCACTCGCGCAGGCCGCAGAGGAGCAGCACATCCTGCTGCGGTGATTCAAATCTAAGGAAGGGGCTATCTGCGCCCGTCTGAGGGTTTGCCGAACTTGGGACATCTGCGTCGCTCATCGGGAGGTAGCCGTGGATGGTCTGCGCTAGAGAACCGGCAGCCATTGCAAATCGAACGTATCTCACCCAAGTTCCAACCCTCAGACAATGACCAATCGAGTCATCGTCAATTTCACGGGGTGGTCCATTGCTTGCAATCCGGCGCGTAGTTATCGATGCTAGCGATTTGTTTGGCGGCACCCGCGGGTTTCCACAATATCAGCAGCACCACGATGGGTTTGAGCTGCTCTATCATGTGCAGCGGACCTTGGCTGAATGTAACACGTTGGTGTTGGTTCTCCGCGCCGTAACCGGCCATAAAGCGAATTTGGGTAAGGGCATATTAAAACCCAACACGTTCTGCTGTACGAGCACATCTCTGATTCGAATCGAGGTCCCACTCCGTTTGCTGGGGAGTTTTGGAAATAACTAGACCGCCAGAGACATTCGGAACCCAGTGCGCAATTTTCAGGCGGTCGGGATCAGAGTTGAGCCGGTCTGCACATTCCAAGTTGTCGATAGGGCGTTCGACCGTCATAGGTTGATAGTGACTAGTCAATTCGTTTGCCACCGCCACGATAGCTGCGTATCTTGTCCAGGGTAGCATCGATCTACCATCGGCGAGTTCAACCTCCGGCATCTTCAAAGCTTTCGGAATGAGGAGGGCTTCAAGCCAGACCATCAATGACTCTTCTACTTGTGGTACGGCGTGAAATATCTTGAGCGGCCCTGTATGCTGCTGGATAGTAACAATCACTATAGCTGGGAGTCCGGCGAATGCAAGCAGATGTCCGTTTTGATGGGGGGAGGAGTTCCGGAGAAGGTCTTGCAGAAGCGTCGCCGATGCTCCATCAGTTAGGTCGACCGCGAAGCGCAGCCGGTCGGTTATTCCGCGGATAATTTCGATAGCACGGTTTTCATCGAAGCGATCTATCAGGATTTATTTGAGATTCATCATGTCCCACTGATTAACCGTGTTCCATTCATCCACCATCGGTGAGTTCAACCTCCGGCATCTTCAAAGCTTTCGGAATGAGGAGGGCTTCAAGCCAAGTCATCAATGACTGTTTTACTTGTGGTACGGCGTGAAATATCTTGAGCGGCACTGTATGCTGCTGGATATTAACAATCATTATAGCTGGGAGTCCGACGAATGCGAGCAGATGACCGTTTTGATGGGGGGAGGAGTTCCGGAGGTCTTGCAGAAGCGTCGACGATGCTCCATCAGTTAGGTCGACCGCGAAGCGCAGCTGGTCGGTTATTCCGCGGATAATTTCGATAGCACGGTTTTCATTGAAGCCATCTATCAAGATTGATCATGTCCCACTGATTAAATAGTCTCTCGTGGACAGATGCTCTAACAATGAAGCTCGTACCGCAGATTTGGGCCACTCAGGGGCGATCCAGACCGCCTTTATTCGCCAACCAGCCGTAGAGCAATGGCATCGCTAGGAAACGCGGCGGTTCTGCGGCAGCGGAGAGGATTGAGAACAGATAGCTCGGGAATTCAACTTGAGGGACCTGGGAATGTCACAAGTTTGGCCGAATTTGAGGAGCACGTCGAGAGAAGAGGAGGAAACAGAATAAAAGGCAGCTGGATTCAATGAAACACTGGAGGGCATATGGAGCCGCCGTTAAAGGCTTGGGACGCCGTCAAGACGGTTGGAGGCGGAAGAGAACAAGAGAAAGCGATCGCCAAATGATAGGCGCCGATGCCACGTGGCCAATTGCACCCGACTCGCTCGGCACTTTATGTCTTGCTTTCCGCCCTCACCGAACACGCTATCTATCTATTATCTAAAGCTGGATCTCGTTCTCCCCGGAGCAGCTTTCTCCGCTCAGTATATCACTCTTCAAGCTCTATCCCACACGCTTGCAGCTATTCCATGCGGACACGTCTGCCGCGCCCTCTTCACGCATGCTAGTCTCTGCTTCAAGTTGCTTGTCTGCCCGGGGCGGCACTTGATTGTGTTCAAGATGTGAGAAATGCACGTTACATGGCTCCTCAGCGACACATACTCGCTGCAGCTTCCAACGAACGGTACATCGGACGCTCACCACACAAGACGGGCATCGAATATTACTCTCTGCCTTTCCTTCTCTCCAAGTCTATCCCGCGTCGAGTTTCATTTCATCTCTCACCTCGACACTGTCCCACAATGGTATTTATCCGACGCAGAGGCCCTTGGCACTGATTCCGTGTGCTCGGCAGCTCCAGGCTCGACATTCAGCATACCCGCACGTCTAGCACCTCTCGCGGTGCGTTCTTAAAGTCTTCGGTCAACCCGGTCATATATACAAGTAGCGCCGGAGCGGTGGTGCGCTCCACCCTGGGAGGTCGGTAGTGCCTGTGAGAACTCCATGATGTCCGCTCGAAGCTCAAGATCGCAATGCAATTCGAACCTTGAATCTCTCGACAACGAAGATCTCCCGGGAATTCAAAGCCCGTACCCAGAGAGAGAGAAACCTCCGCCTATCCCATAGGTAAGTATTCCCCATCCGCGTAGGTTCCGTCCGTCCATTGATCCAACTCCCCCAGAAAGTCCTCATCTGGCACCGCCCGTCGTTCATCACCGTTCCGTCCTCAAAGAATCACACGATGCTGCAGATTTCTTGCCGCGGAGACCCGCTCGTCGCCCGCGCATTGTGCAGCGAAAATTCCTCCACCCGGACGCGGGATCCGAATCCGAATCTGACGCCACACGTGGAGCGGCATACTCGAATGCCATCCGAAGTTTCGCTCAGTGTACGGAATGCACTCAAATTGCACGGAAACTGGCCTGCGTGCATGCTGGCGACGAGGATCCGTGAAGTACCCGACCCGGGAGTTGACCTATTTCGCGCTCGAATGAAAATATTGATGGTCTGCGGCCGGAGTGAATGCAGACGAATCTCCAGTATCGAACATCTGGAGAACATTCCAGGAAGGTTCCATGCATTTAGAATAGACGGGAGTTGGGAGGCCCAAGCGTTCTCCGGCGAATCCAAGGCCGATCCTAATCTGAATTCCACCGAATAAAAACTAGTCACCGCGTAAAGAGATCCTGAACTTATATCGTACGGTCGCAGCGCATCCTAGTCTCCTCGGACTCCATAAGTGTGGGCCAAAAGAAAAAGACGTAATGATTGCACAGCCACCCTCTCCTGGAGTCCCCCACCCATGCCGCCGCCCACCGACGCGGCGCTCCCCGACACGACTTTCGCCGAGACCTCTCGCCTCCGCCGCCGTCCCGCCGTCGTCCTGCGGCTCCCAGCGTCGAATCCTCCGTCCTCTACTGCGGCGCTGTCGATCCGCTTGCCGCCCATCCTCTCGACGCCTACGACCAGCATTGCGCCGGCGTGCCCCATTCCTCCCTTCTCCTCCTCCGCCGCACGAAAGAAGCCCCGCAACTTCACGTAGCACAGGAAACGGATGCGGCGCGCGCCTGCACAGCGGTGCAGTCCCCAAGTTTCCAGGACGGCGACGCGCGCCCATACCCACACCCCAGCGCTGCGCCGCGGACTGGAAACCGCTTCCCGGTGGCTTCGCTCCCCCACGTGCGGCGCAGAAGAAGGCTGGATTGTGTGGATGGAGGAGAAAGCAGAGCGGATTGGGCGAGTGGGACGGGGTTATTGGAAGGGTGTCTATCTTCCTCTCGAAGTCTTTGAGCATACTAACCGATTAACAGCTCAGGTCGCCGCCTCTCCTCGTCCGTAACGCCCAGAACCCGCCCACACGCGCCTGTCTCCATCACCAGCGCCGTCCTGTCCACGAGCTGCGGACGCCCGCGCATGGGCCGCGACCCGGATGCAGAGATGGCGTGTATAGTGGCTACGACTTACCGATCCCATACTAATTTTGCACCTTCTAGCCCCCCATCCTCCTCCGTCTGCTCATCGCGACGCGCCCCTCCGGCCCAGCGTCCTCGCCCTTCGCCCTCTTCCAACACGGCCGTGGGGGTGATCGAGAAGTGCTGGCGTCGTACGTCGCGGCTTCGGTTAAGAATACCGGACTTCGCACAGCGAGGGCGGCGATGGTGGAGTCAGAGTGGACACGGCGGTGGGATGGAGGGATGGTGCACCAGAGTAGACATCCTCGCGAGGCGTATGTTGCTCGCGGTGTGGACAGCATCGCGCACCCGATTCTCATAGGCACCACTTTACCACGGCGAAAAACCGGTGCCCCTCCACGAATTTGGCAAACACGGACACACGGCTTCGTTCTTAATCACACCGCACATCCATTCCAGTCGCGCGCGCCAGTCTGGGTCTGGCCTAGGGAAGCTTAGGGACTCGGTACGTCCTTCCCTCCTCCATTCCTTTCTTAATCTTCCCTTCCTTCCCCTCTCCGGAGCCACACGACACGCTTAATCCTCCTCCATCCCTGTGTTCTCGTTCGACCGCCTACCACACTGCTCCTCTTATCTCTTTTTCGCTGCTTCTTCTCTGCCAGTATGCATCGCTGACGATCAGATTGCGCACGCAGGACTAGGGATGCCCGCGTCGTCAAAACGCGGCTCCGCGTAGCCGAACAGCGGCCACGCCCAGAACTCTGCGACGAGTACTATCACCGCACGCCTAGCCCACAAACATCAAGTACGACTGGCCCATCCGCCACGCCTAATCCTTCCGCACCTGGCGGGCAGTATGAGCGATCTCTGGCTCGCAGGCACAGTGGGCGCTGCGCTCAGTCAGAGGGTGACCACCGCGTCCGCGCTCGCGTCGTCGAAGTCGAAGGGGAAAGGCGACGGCGGAGCAAGACGAGCTTCCTCGACAAGGCTGTGAGCTACCTCTTGGACGGGGACGCCGCGCCCGATCCCAGCACGGTGGATATCTGTTTAATGGGCGTCAAGCTGCCCGGGTGAGGCCGGAGGACGAGGCGCGCGTCGGCGGCGGCGGTGTCTACGTCCACTTCACATCATCACTCGACGTCGGGGAAGCACCGCCAGCACTCGTCCTCCACTTCCGACCCCCGCTGCGCCGCCGGACCCGGGGCCGTGGCCCGCCTCTTTCCACGCGCAGGTGTGGTGCGCGTACCGTGCGGGATTCGAGCCGATCCGCGAGCTGCCTCGCCTCCCTCCCGCCGCCCTTATCGCTCGCTCCCCCTCCGTCTCCTATTCTCACAGGCAGGGACACTCGCCGAGCCAGAGCGACTCGTCCTCGTCCACGGGGCACTCCTCGCACACGCACATGTCGTCCGCGCACTCGCAGGCAAACAGCACGAGCTCGCAGCAGTCGCATTCGAGCAGCACGAGCGGGACAAGTCAGAACAGATGGTGGGCGCTCGGCGGGACGAAGGGGTGGACGAGCGACGTGGGGTGGGGGTGCATGTTAAGGACGGCGCAGAGTTTGCTTGCGACGAGTTTCAGGGTCAGTGGCATTTTTTCTATTTTTTTTTGGGGGGATTTGTGTTTCCCGTTTCGTTGGCGCGCACCCGATTGCGGGCTTCTGCGTCATGCATCCCTCGCGCACAATGCCGCGGGCGGATTTGCTTCGCATTCTGTATCTGGCTACTGCGTGCGCGCCATACTTTCTACTCGCCCTCTTTATCTTTCTTTCACCTCATATTTCCTCCGCTGACTCATCACTCCCTCAGATCCGACACACGCAATCCCGCCTTTTCCACCACCGACACCCGCCGCGTTTGCCGCACATACGCACCTACTCTCTTGGTTCCTCGACGCTCTCGCCGCGCCCTTCGGCGTGCACCGCATGGCACTCGCGGGCAAGACCGCGGAGAAGGACGTAGGGATGTGGTTTGGGTCCAGTCCGGAGCAGGTGTAGTTAGGTATGTATTCGTCTTGTACTTCTGCTTTTCTTCTCCTATATCATCCATCCCTGCTCGGACATTTTCTATACATATCTTCGTTGCCCGGCCTTCTCCACCGTCTACGTACCTGCCTGCCTCTCCCTCCTTTCGTACTTTTATTTTGTCTTCCTCCTCGTTGTTCTCGTCCCATTCCCCGACGTACCTTCCACACCAGCGGCACCACGCACATATCTCTTCTTCATTCTTTTTCCATCCTCGCTCTCCGTTTCCCTGCTCCCCTCCTGTTCCTCCACATTCCGGTCATTCCTCTCCCACCTCTCCTCGCTCGCTGCGCCCGGGATGTGACTCACCAACTTCGTTGCTTTTCTGGCGCTGATGGCAGATTACGTAACGGGCGCTTATCCGCACATCTCCTTCCCTTTCTTCATACCCCCCTCCACCTTCCCCACCGCCCCCGGCGTCAATAAGACAAGCATTGTAGATGTCTTCCCCTTCCTCTCCCTCGTCCCTTCGTCGCCGGCGGCCCGCACCTGTTTGGCGGCGTCGACTCGTTTGTCGGCAATATCTTCCCTGCCTTCCTATTCCCCTTCTCCCTTCGTTTCATACACACATACTGCATTCGCTCCTGCTTCGACTCCTCCCCCTCCCCTCCCCTCTTCTCGCTCCCCGCTTCTTTGTGTCTTATTTCCTCCTCCATCCGAAGAATCGCGCGCTAATACTCTCCCCAGAATGCTGGTGGACGCGTTCCCCGCGTGCGGCATGGGCGTCTCCGTCGCCACGGACGGCACGCTGTACTAAACCGAGGTCTTCGCCACCTCACATTCGCCCGCCGCCCTCTCCACACTTAAAGTCCACACTTCGGCACACGGGCACGGGCACGGTTGCCCGCCTCCATCTCTTCCGCGGGCATGGATCAGTGTACTCCTCGGAGCACGGCCACTGACACGGGAAGGAGGGGAACTACTAGGGCTCTAACCTGTCCGTCCCGTTCTACGATACGGGTACTTACGTCCGTTTTGGGAGCCACCCGTCCCGGACCCGGACCGTAGAAGGGATCCTCGGATGCCTCTACAGACGGGTCCCGCCTGGACTCCTCGATCGTCGTGCAGGGTCCGTTGGCACTGAGGCAGTGTATGGGCAACGTACCCGCCCTCCCGTCACGGACCTGGGCGTCCACGCTCCGGATCTTGCGCGATCTATGGGACTGAGTCCGAGGTCTTCGGCGACAAGGTACCGTGTCCGCTATCGTATATGTCATGATGCTCACTCAGTCTCATAGCGACCCGGGCGATTGGGCTTTCTGTCGCGCTCTCGGCGGATGACTTCTCCGCGCTGTACCCAACCCAAATGTGGCAGTACATTCGAGGTACGTTTCTTCTCTCCTCTTTCCTTTGACTGACGCAGAATCATCGAGCCAGGGACTGAGAGCACGTTAGGAGATAGATGCAGAGCAATTATGGACGGAGTTACGATATGGCGGGGATTGGATGATGCAGCTGGCGCGACGCACCTATTGGACGCGGTGCTGCCGTGCCGAGGAATGGAGGTGCCTCCGCGCATTTGAAGTGAAGATGGAGAAGCTGAGATTGTGAGTGTGTGTCGCGTACTCATTCATCTCCGCCTGACGACTCCAATAGTGAGAAAGGTGGAATTTTGGGAATTGTGCAGGCGTGAATATCAGTATCTTGTGCCTAGCCAAACTCGTATGTAGCACTCTGTCGTACAAATGAATATATTCCTCTGCTCTTACATCCCACGCAGCGACGCGTTCCCACGTCCCTATCGGTCAGGGGCCAGGCGGAAGTCAGTACTGTGTGGGGGTCAAGATTAGTTGAAATGAGAGTCCGCGACGATCGAGCTCTGGCATGAGCATGAGGATTGTGCGAGGGATACTTACATAAGATCGATACTTCCTGACTTCGGCGAACACCAAAGCCAAGGACGCTGATTCAACTACCCCGACGGGCAGGGGTAATTGGAAATTAATTCATGAATGAAATTCGGTTATCTGACGGGTGTTTCAAGGTACTAGTGCTTCCAGGGTTTTCTGATGCTACCTTAGTACCTATTCAAATTATGCACAACCAACCGTCTGACTCTCGGCATAATAGGGTCCGTCTTCAATTGAAATTACCGTATGACTCATCTTTTTTCATTGACACGGATCCCAAGAGAATATAAAAGGCGTCGAGAGTTGGGGGCTGATCGAAGGCAAACCATGTACACCCCATCGCCGAGATCCCTACCGTCCGTCGTTGAATTCATTCGTTACAATAAAAAGGCTGACAACATGAACAGATCCGCGAAACTCTTCGTGCCAGCTTCAGGAAGGGTCTCACTCGACTTATCGAATGGCGCAAACACCAGCTTCTGCAGCTTGCACGCATGATGCAAGATAACGGCGACGCGTTTGCGGAATCCCTTGCGAAGGACTTGGGAAAACCCAGAATCGAAATGTATTTCTCTGAAATCGTCAGTCGCTCACCGGCTGTGCGGGCTCATTATGGTGATTCGGATAACCGCAGGGGCAGTTATAACGCAGTGTGCTGAGTGCCCAGATGCTCGATGACTGGGCGAAGCCTGTAACCGTCGAAGTGCCGTACATCGTGTCTTCCTTAGATCCCAATCGCGTGTTCGGCTAATAAATATCCAGTGATTGGCAAAAGCCATGGAAACCCACTGTGTACAAAGGCGCAAAAGGAATCATTCTTATAATCGCGTCCGTGTTCCAACGTCGAAGCCTTTAAAATGCGAATTACCCTCTGATCTCAGTCTGCAGCCTTTGCTGGGTGCAATCGCAGCAGGATGCTGCGCCGGTATCAAACCCTCTGAACTTGCACCGCACTACGCTGAGCTTCTCGTGGACCTCCTCCCAAAATACCTCGATTCAAATAATTACCGGGTTATGACGGGTGCCGTTGCAGAAAGCACGAAGCTGCTTGAATTCCAGTGTACGCCTCGTTCCTCTCCTGACGATTTTTACGTGTCTAACTCTTGGATCGTAGGGGATCATAGTGCATGTAACCGTCCCAAAATTTATACACATACCAATTTCCCTTTTGCTTCTAGTCTTCTAACATATTAATTTGCTACTCTGTTCTGTGGTACAAAACAGGTGGTTATGTCCAGGAGTTCTTTGGGAACCTGCTTGGGTGACATAGCCACCCGTTCCGTACCACAGAAAGTTAATAGCATCGAAGCAGGTACTGTTCCCGTCTGTGCCTCATTCACGGTGCTGGTTGAAATCGAGTAAGCTGCTTCCCTTCCATGTTCAGCATATTGACCAACTTGCATTTGTATATTGATTCAATACCTGTCCGTTCAACGTGCTTCGCCTTCAAACTTTGTCACTGGCACTCAAGTCTCGCAGGTCAGTTTGATTTCTAATTCAATCAACCATTAAATGTAGTCTTCATGTCCTGGTTCGCGTCCATCAGGCCCTCAACTTCTATCAACATCGGGTCATCCAAATGAGTTACCTTCAAGTTCAGGTATGTCATTAACGCTCTTCCTCAAACTTCAAATTGCTTTGACTCAAACTTCAAGATCGATTGGTATTGATTCGATACTGAAAGTCTCATCCTTCCTTGTCTTCCTCCATTTCAACCGCAGACTCGCAGTGGCGCGGAATTTTCCACTTTCAGCCTGCCCACGCTCGTCGCGCCACTTCAAGCCGCCGCCTTCGATTTTGGACCTCTGGTCGCACGCCGTTGCTGCCGAGCACGACGAACAAGCTGACCGCGAAGACCATGACGCGGACGTCGCTTCCAACGACCAACTCGACGCGGAACTCGACGCGCTGGACGACATTGGTGACAATTTGCCACTGGACCCGCTAAACGACGTCGACGACGACAACCCCAGGCCTCGCAAGCGCCCCCGCCGCCGCAGCCACTCCCCAAGCTTCGCCGAAGTCGTTGCTAGTGCGGACATCCCCCTCACCGGTCCCCATCACCGGCGCCCTGCGAATCCCCAACGCCTTGTACAGAAGGAGGCCGTCAGAGCGCGCCGCCAGAAGAAACGCAGCCAGAAGAAGCAGGAACGCGGCCACGTCCCCGCGTCCCCGACCATCCGTGCTCAAATCCACCCCGCCATTCCCCTTACCACCGGACTCACAACGTTCACCCTCCCCGCCGCCTCGGGCGCGTATGTCGCCAAGACAGAAGCCAAGGACGAACGACGCGGAAGCAAGGTCAAGCGCTCGGTCGCCGATCTGTTGGTGCTGGGCTTCCGCCTCGTCCAATGGGACGGATTGTAAGTCTCCTCTTTCTTGTTTTTCTGCTCCGTTGCTCACAGCCCCGCAGCACCCCCATACCCCTTGTCGACAGCAACGGCCGCATCGTCGCGGTGCTCGCCGGCCAACCCCGTAACGACGAATATCGCGAGGCGGTCCAATGCGCCTTTCAATTCATCTGCAAAACAGGCGCAGCAGCGTGCTTCCCCGCATCCATGTCCGTTCACCGCCGCGGCTTATACGCCGTCATCAACGTCGGCCTCGTCTATGGGAAGGCCCTACGCGGGCAAACAAAACCGTCCGTCGCGTCCTGAGCGAGGATGTCGGGGAGAAGCTGGAGGCGAGGAAGTGGGCGCGGATGAATTGGAGTGTGCCAGTCTCGCTCGCAATGCATCTCTTCGCCGCGCATTTCGCCCTAGCTCTATCGGCCCGATCTGATGCGAGCCTGTTGCAAAAATACATTCCTCCAAGGAATCTTGGAATCACAAGATTTCGGTATGGATGTGTAGCCCTGCTTCCCCTCTAAAAGTTTTGTTATACACCCCGTAAATTTTACCTATGGGCTAGTGCCGAATGAGGCCGCACCTTTAGCCCTTGTTTTTCAAAGGGCACCTGTCAACCTGCCCAACCTTTGAAGAACTGTCGCCCCTCCCACCGCCGAAATACAATTAGATGATGATCTCAGTTCTTCATCTAAAATATGATATTGCCATCAGGTACGGGGTGGGAGACGAAATACCGTTTACTCCCACTCCCACTGGGAGTTGAACGGGCATTTCCCGAGGGACACCTCTAGGCATTCCTCGAGCCCGTAGTTGAGATCACCGCCTTGGGCCTGGGATCGTCCGATGGAGTAAGATCCACAGTGATATCCGCGACGCACCGGATAGTAACAGTTGACACCACGTGCGTATCTGCTCACTGCGGTTTAGTAACAAGGAGTCGAGACGGAATCATGGACTGAACGCACGCGCAGTAGAAAGCGACTCCTGGCTCACCCCCACTCTGGGAGATGAGTGCATTGTTTTCGCGGTCGACCTGGTGACACAGGGGGCAGCAGTAGTGATGTTTGGCTTTGGCCTCAGGCCAAAAAGCCGCGGCTTTTGGCCTTGGTACCAAAGCCAAAGCCAAGCCAAAATTTTGGCCTGAGTTGGCTTTTGCCTGGCTTCATGATTGCCCAGGCCAAAGCCAAGCCAAAAAGCCGCGGCTTCTGAAGTACCCTTTACATTGGCTGTATGAGCAAAATTCACTGACTCGAGAGTGCCCAAAATATATCAGTTGCATTGCTAGGGGCCATTATTATGCTCCACACTCTACGGAAGCACCATATCTGGACCCAAACTTTTAAACTTCCGGTTGCCGAATCGGTTGTGATTTTTTCAAGCTTTGATTTGCCGTGCTCGAGTCTTTGTGCATTCGGAAACACCCAGGAACGCGTCTTTCTGTTACAGGGCTTCATTGGAATATTTTTTGAACACTTTTTAGATTTGTTTTGAGTGGTTGGAAAATTCACTGGCAAGCCGGGGCCCAGGCCAAAGCCAAGCCGGGCCAAGCCAAAGCCAAATGATTTGGCCCGGCCTGGGATTTCACTGGGCCAAAGCCACCTCAGGCCGGGCCAAAGCCGCGGCCTTCAGGCCAAGCCAAAGCCAAACATCACTAGGCAGCAGGCGCGGCGGCATTGGCAAGAGCAAGAGCAGATACGATGAAGGTGTGGAAGAACATCTTTGTCTGTTCGAAAGCCCTGGCATCTGGGGGCTTTATATACCATTGGAGGCTCCAAGGCGCCAAGGCTCCAATGGTACTCCGCGGTGGAGTCACAGTAAACATGCACCTAGAATAAGGAGCATCAGCTAGCAAAGTGAGCATTGCGCTTGTGGGTGGTCTAATTTAGACCGGCGTCTACTTGAAGGGGCCGAGGGAGCGACAGAGCCAAGGTCAAACAAGCCCCGTTATTCAGCTGGGGGAGATCGGAGAAATAGCCTGCAGGCTGCTTGGACAGCGGACATCGAACGAGATGTTGTCTTTCCCATCAGAGGAATTGAAAGTGGACAGGGAATTTGCGGGAGGTGATAACCGACGGGTAGGATGGCTGTAGCATAGACAGAGACCCCTCGAAGATGAGCAGGGGACTCAACGATTGCCGGCTGCTCTCCGAATCGCGACAGTCACTCTCGAATCATGGAGTGCCGATCCCGTCGCGATATTTTGCCGTCCTCGCATCCCAAAGCTTGAGAGACAGCCTCGGCGTTGTATTGTTCACCTCTAACGTTTGGGAAATAGAATCTCGGGCGCGGCGGTCAGACTCTATTCGCTCAATAGGCATTGTGTGCCAACATCCGAGGACACGCAAGTGCGAGTTTTGACAGCTGGGTGTGTCTAAGGCTCCAACCATTTCGTTTTCGTCTGCGCCGAGGCCCAAACTCAACGGAAACGCTACACCTAGCTCCGATTCGTCTCCCGGCACGCTCAGTGACAGCGCTGAGCGCTACCTAATTCTGATTTTGAGTAAGAGTAAGGTATCATGAAGAATCAGAATCGTGTTGCTCCCAATCCCAATCCGGACGGCAGTGCTCCATAATGTAAATTAAAACAGTTGAGGCCGAAGCACAGCATTGGATCCCGAGTATTTGGAGCGGGCTCTGCGGAAATGGCTAAAAAGACGGGGCTTGAAGATTGAAGATTAAATCGAGGCATGAAGATGTCGATAATCCTGTGAGGAAGTGCCGGGGGCTTCGCAGCAGAAGGGTACCGACTTACTGGTCGCCCTGCTTCAGGTTCAGGATTTCGGAGGCTTCGACATCTGTCGAGGGAATGACGCGCCGCTGTGGGAACCAGGATTTGTGGTGCCGAATGATCCGACCTGATCGGACCATCGGCTCTTACTGACAATGCCAACTCTCCTCGTCTTTCCGTTACATAGAGCTGGGCATCGTCTACCTTGAGCTTTGCCGGCTGGGCGATTCCGACGCAACCAATCTTGGAACCCACTCAAACGACCTCATTTTACGATTCCTTAATTTTAATTAAGAATCATTCTTTTCCTCTGCACAGTGCAACTTTGCGATCAATCCTTTGAAACGTGACCTTTGAATGTGATGCCTAATTGGCCAGTTTTTGATCGATCGTCCCAATTTGTATATACTCGCTGATAATTGTATTCTTATGCCCCGATTAGTGTAATACAAACTCCTTTTATAGATTCTCGCATAGGTGGTTTTTAAGTCCTTTACCTTAACCTCATTCTAGGAGCTGTTCATGTGAAAAACTACTTATTCCTTCAACCCTAGCTCTATTAACTGTAGCCTACTTGCGCTCTGTGTACGTCCTCTTTCATTCCTCTCCGGCTTTATTACTGTCCAGCGTAATTGTGTTCCATTCTCCAGACTGTAGCGAAACACCCTTTCGTCCCTGCCAGATTGTAGGATCTTGCGAAGCTGTGCCTGCCATTACTTGATAAACTTCATCGGCAGAGACAGTCTGAATGACGATGCCAGAGGCGAGGGGTCTGGAGCCATTCATTTGGCACACACACCAGAGATGAACACTGCTATTTAGTAGAAACCCAAAAAATTGTGCTTAAAGGGTGACAGGAGTAGCTGATCAGAGACGGGGTCATGATCACGTGTGTGTGATGCTTCCTGGTTTTGCCACCACCCATTCACCGCGTGTATTTCCCCGCCTTCTCCATTGCCAGCTTTCCAGAATGCAAAATCGACTTTTTGTTGAAGGACCTCAAGCCTCTGGGCTGGATCAAAACGCAGGCACTGGAGATCAACCATCTCTCGCCGACAGATGTGACGACACAGGCCAAGTTGATGGCTGACCACCCCGAGTGGGGGTCGTCCTCAATTTGCCTGACGGCGTTGTTCACTCCTGGGTCTGTGTCATTGTCGGCGCATTCACTCATGGTCGCTGGATTCAAGTGGGGCCGGAAGAACCCGGACAACTCGCAAAACCCGCCTGGGTTCAACTCAAATATGTCCAAGCGCGTGCAGCTGCTGCTGTCTGACCGGATCCTCGGGATGACGTTGGTTCCAGAGGGCCGTGTGTGGAACTACAGGAGGCGAGCATGAGCATGACGCTGAAGACAGTGTGCTTGCAAACAGAAGCGCAAATGGCATCGTGCATGGGGACGGGTATGCGCAGTCTGCGCACAGCCACATCAACGGGTACGCCCATGTGCACACCGAGTCCAAGTGGTATATGCTCTTGTTCGGCATGCAGCCGACGCCCCTACAGCTGCCCCCACGCGTGCGCATGAAGCGCTGAACGGGCTTGTCTGCTGGCGTCCCGATGAATGGCGCGCCACACGTGCCCGAGGAGCTCGAGTGAAGGCTCGGCGTGGTGCTCCCGTTGGACTGCACGCTCGCAAGCAGGCTGCCCATGCGGGTGAACGAGTCGCTGCCGCCCAGGCCCATCTCCTCAGTGGAGTCATACGAGGCGGTGGGGGCATGGGAGCTGCGGGCGATGGAGGTGACAGAGGCGGCAGACGAGGTGGAGCGGGGGCGGCCAGCGGGGCCTGCAGAGGTGAAGAGGCCCTTGAGGGCAGCGGGGTGGGTGCAGTGAGGGGGCAGGGAGGGGGACGAGTGGGCAGGGAGGGCGGTGGCGACAGAGCGCATGGAGCGGGTGGAGGTGGAGGTGGAGATGAGGGATGCGGGGTACATCGGGGACGTGGAGGACTGCGGTGTTGGTGTGGGCTGAGTGGATGCGCATGGAGAGCATGACATCCATGTCCCTGCACGGCTCTGTGCCAGCCAGGGCCTGCGGCGGGCCGAGGCTGGCCTGCTGGGTGCCAAGGAGGGTTAGATGCGAACATGATTCATGAGCGCCGACAAACCGCTGGGCAAATATGGAATTCCTGATTGTGGTGATCCACTGCTGGGCCTCGGCAGGGCTGGGGAGGTGGAGGAGCCAGACGGTGCAGCCCGCGTCGTCGATGGTGTTCCAGCCACGGCGCAGGGAACTGACATCGGTGCTGCCTACTTTGACGATGTGGACGGTGTCGTCAAACACGGGGCTCTCGGCAACAAAGACAATGCTGTCGGCGTTGATTTCAAGACCCTCAAGCTCGCGATCAGAAGCTCGTGAGCGTCATGTGCACGGGGGGCATGTCGGCATCGGCGTCGGTGCTCATGCGGTGCGCGAAGAGGGACGTGAGCACAGAGGCGGGGTGCAGCACGGGTGGCGCACTGAGGATGCGCAGCCGCTGCTTGAGCTTGAGCGACATGTGGTGCACGGGGCCACACACGCGTATGCAGAGGCCGTTGTCAGCATGCTGGGTGCTCTGCGTGTCATGGGGACAGCTCGACTTGCACATCCTCGTGCTCACGGACACAGCTGCCACTGTCACCGCCAATGCCACCCACAAGCTCGCACGCCAGGCAGGCCTACTTGCAGGCCTCAACACTGACCTCGTCCTCATTGGGCAGGTAAGGGTGCACCTCGAGTTTGTATCGCCGAGTGTGCGGCAGGCAATGGAGTGTGGCGGGGAGGGGCGGATACTGGGGGATTATGTGTTGGGGGTGAAGATGCAGCAGGTCGCGGGGGGGGGTGTGCAAGGGCGAGTGGTACGTATCTTCCTTTTTTGGCCAGAGATTGTACTAATGCTGCGAAGAGGAGCTGCGCGCACACTTCAAAGAGACGGAGCAGGCACTTCAGGCTACCTCAAAACCAACCTCACTAGGTACATCTTTCTCAATTAGATGTGGTGCCTAAGAGGACCTCAGAACATGGGGGCATCCATGGCGTATGGTTCCATCCATGTGTGTGGGACCACCCACCACTTGTTCCTGGATCCATCCACCTGTGTCACATCACGATGAATGTGGGTGCAACCATACCCAGCTCGTTTTGGGGATTTTTGCGCCCCTACAGGGCTGATTTTGTGGCTCCTGCTGGCCCCTGCTCCTGCCCCCTTCTTGTGGCTATTGAGGGGCATGCATACAGCACTATTCCATGCACTGCAGGGCTGTGTCAACTACAAAAGTTTATGTAGTAAGAAATTTGAACTGGAGTGGCGTTATCCAGTGTTTTCTTAGGTGGTTTGATTTATCAAGTGTATAGCACATGTAGTATTAGAACCCAATTTTATGTAGCTTGGGGTGTATAAATTTAGCTCGGGTAGCCCTAAACGTGATGTGTTAGTTGTATCCGACAGGCCTTCTCGTGAGAAGATGGGTATCTTATCAGTCTTCGTGGATCAAACTATGTATAACTCACAGACGGGTTTCGTACCCAGGTATTGTCAGTAACTCAGTGGGGGCTTCGTGCCAAGTCCAGGCAGGATTACGTAATATCAGATGGACTTCGTGTCCTTGGTACAGCATCGGTCGTGGTTTATTCGGTCGGATTCAATGCAATTCAGGGTAAGGGACAATCAATTGTTGATTGGGGACAGAACTTATGGTTTTTGGTGTTGGCAGCAATGATAATCCTACAGACAGATAAAATTTGAAGGAAAAAAAGTCCTTTGTTTGTTTTAAAACATGGTCCTTATATACTATTCTAAGTTTCCTAATCGAGCGTCTTTCCCACTCCAGGGTTGAGTCACTCCGAGTCATATTATTCCTGACTCTTACTTGGCTTCTACGTTTCAACACTACCTCTTATTTCTGACTCCCTTCTTCTTAATGATCCATGTTTTGTTAAAGTCTTCTGATGATGGCCTTTGTGTGCCGTCGTTTCATTAACATCAGCATTTGATCGGAATATTACCTGTTATGGTTTTTACTTAACAGCTGTGTCAGATGCGATCGCGGCGGCTCGGGACCTTCAGTTGGAACAATGCTGGGTCTTTTGGGTGGCATCAAATGTAGATTCCCGTGTTGATAACGAGTGGCCAAGCAATGCCGGACATGCCGATCGGTGCCGATACTCGGATCAGTGATGTTGTGATCCGGCCGAATGATCCGGCCGAGCAGCCAAACTGTTGCCAACATTTTTATTCGCGTCTCTCGTATTTGCCCTGTTCTGCCTCCCAATTCGTTGGGAGGCTGACAGCTGCAGAGCCTGCCCAGGGGATCATCTATTACCTACAGGCCAGCTCGTTTTGGGGATTTTGGCACCCCTATGGGACTGATTTTGCGGCTCCTGCTGTGCCCTGCCCCCTTCCTTCTGTCCATGCCTATTCAAGCACTGGCATTAATCAATATCAATGGCCCAGCTCCATTGTTTGCATTCTCTGCAGGGTGTACACTTTCCGACAGCTCACTGCACCTTTGATCAACACCCGCCCACTCCGCCATCATCATATACTTCTCACCTGCTTTGACCAATACTCACTATTACCCTCAATACCTTGTCTTATATCATCCCGGTCTAGCTCCATGTTCCACTGTGCCTTGAAACCGTACCCGACTCACTCTATAACAATGCCCAGCTGCTCCAGCAGCCTGTACGTTTGTGTATGTGGACCCAGGTGGATGGATCCACATGAGCACATGTGGGTGCACCCATATGTTGGTACATAGTTCCACCCACAAAGAGCATGGATGCACCCTTATACACATGGATGTACCCACATGAATCTTATGTGGTGCCACCCATTGATATGGGTGGATCCACGGGCGGAAAATAAAATAACCAATGGATGCACCCACATTACATGGATGCATCCACTGCCCATATAGTGGGTCCAACCACCATTTGTTTGGTTTTCGGTGGTTCCACCCAGGCAGGAGTGGGTGCACCCACCATTTTATTTGGTTCCCACCTGGGTCCACCCATGGTGGTGTGGATGTAACCACCCCCTTGTTTGGTTCCTCTATGGATCCACCCACCTCGACGTGGGTGCACCCACACTTTTTTTTTCTTCTTTCCCCTTCTTTTTCCCTCCCTGTTTTTCCCTCCTATAAAGTATCATCAAATACTATTGTATATCATTATTTACACAGAATATCATAACAATGCTGTTCCCTGCCTTTCCTAGTGCAACTGGACCAAAACTTCTTAATTGGGATGTTGGCGGCAGTAGTCCGCATTTGGAAGAGGTTTTTTTTCTTTTTCAAAGACAAAAGTGTGAGTGAATATCATAGATCTTTGGACTGGGTGTCGTTATTCACACAAATATCAGAACGAGGTTGGCGGTAGTAGAAGAGGCTGTTTATTTTATTTTATTTTTCTTCAAAGACATATTTTTCTTCAAGTAGAAGAATGCGAGTAAATATTGTTATTTAGCATACATTTCTCCACTCCATTGTACCTACCGCACCCGGATCTAGTTGAGTGAAGTGTCCTGTTGAGTGCAGTGGCTTATGCGGTGAGCTGCCGGCATACCCGATGCCCTAGGTTGCTTAGTTCTTTATGGTAATGACTATGCAAGGGTTAGTGCTTCATACATTACTTACGGCATTTGCCCGACAACCCTTGCGCTGGTTTGACTCCCCGTTTTGTTTTTGTTTTTTTTGTTCTCTTTTCTTCTGCGTATCACATTTTGATTTTCTTTCCATAGAAAATTCGATAAGATAAGATAACACATAGTCAGGGTATTGAAGGTGGCATAAGTAATAAATGTGATCAACATTAATCAGTCCATTAACCACCTGATAATACCATCAAACCCTGTAGATAGAGGGACTAGATATGTCGTCCAGTCCCTCTAAAGAGTATTTGAACACTAACTAATGTTGGAGTCCCATTCTACAACAGTCTTCAACATGTGTCTTTCCATTATGATTCAACTTGACATACTTGACTCAATTAGGACACTACACTTTCGGCCAAATAAGGAATTTTTTTTTGTTAATCCTCATTTCAATGTGATTTGCATCTACTCTGAGCATTTGGAAAGACACTGAAGGATTGTTGAACCAACCATTATACTCTCATGGACCCTCAACACTTCACATCCATCCTAGGAGCACCTGAGATATGATATACAACCATATAGCTGATAGTGGCAATGTAATGTTTAGTAGGAGAGCCTGTTCAATCAGTTTGAGTGCATTTTGGGTGTCTGGGGATATATTACTAATTGACTCTGCAATTAATTGTCTCACTGATATGTTGCCAATTGGCATATGCCATTCCACTACTATTACACACTCCACCACAGGGATACAATTAATTCAAAAAGAGCCCAAAGAATCCTGACAATCAACAGTGCACAACCATTGAAAAGTTAGTACTACAGATTTTTTTATTTTGATTGTTCAAGATTATTGTGCCAATACTCCACACCATCAAACCCTGTTTTGATATAAAACATATCCCAGATAGGTTCATATATGCCATATGAGTGATGTTGCACAACTCGCAGATATCATATTTTGATATAATTTTGTGTTTCTGCACTTACCAGTGATATAGGAAGACATTGGGGGCTTCCTATCCTTGTCTTATATCATTCTTGCAATAATTGGTTATAAATGGCTCCACTTGGGTCATGTAGGACCTCTCAAAACAGTTGCATACATGCTGGTACTTGTGTTTCAGAAATCAATACTGGTCTAGTTAGTAGAGTATTGTGTGTGAACATTTACAAGGCCTTCATAAATGTTCCAAGAAGGCTCTGGCTCAATTTTTCAGCCTCCACAGTGTCTTTTCATGCTGGGAACACCAATAGATTATATTGATTAAAACACACCTTTTCCTGCAATATGCCTTATGCTGTTTGCTGTTCACATGCAAGTCACTTTTACTCTCAAGCCCCTTTAGATTCATTTCCCTCGTTACATACAGTTTTTGCTCTATACTTTGTCCAGTTTCTGTTATGCTTTATGTATTTCATCCATCACATGCAATGCATTTTGAAACAAATGTTCTCAAAAAAAAAAAAAAGGTAGCCAAAATTTTTGTGAAGTCCCTGATTCCAATGGGGAACACTATCACCCACATCCCAATTAGGAAGTTATTCCGGATTGGGCCAGGTAAAGAGTGCAGTGCAAGCACGGGCATGAATGAAGACCAGGAGAGTGCATATGTGATGCTAGCAGTCAATAGATATCGGATACTTGGGCAATGTAATTAAAAAGAGAAGACAGCACCATAATAATGACCTCAGCAGGAATCAAAGCTGCGATGTCCACAAGCCATAGTGATCAGGGAAGTAATAAGGTGTGGGGCTATAACCACTAAGCTACGAGGTCATGGTGAGAAAGTCATCATAATGATATTCACTCACATTCCCAAACCAAAGAGAATATCCAAATGCGGACTACTGCCGCCAACATCCCAATTAAGAAGTTTTGGTCCAGTTGCACTAGGAAAGGCAGGGAACAGCATTGTTATGATATTCTGTGTAAATAATGATATACAATAGTATTTGATGATACTTTATAGGAGGGAAAAACAGGGAGGGAAAAAGAAGGGGAAAGAAGAAAAAAAAAGTGTGGGTGCACCCACGTCGAGGTGGGTGGATCCATAGAGGAACCAAACAAGGGGGGTGGTTACATCCACACCACCATGGGTGGACCCAGGTGGGAACCAAATAAAATGGTGGGTGCACCCACTCCTGCCTGGGTGGAACCCCGAAAACCAAACAAATGGTGGTTGGACCCACTATATGGGCAGTGGATGCACCCATGTAATGTGGGTGCATCCATTGATTATTTTATTTTCCGCCCATGGATCCACCCATATCAATGGGTGGCACCACATAAGATTCATGTGGGTACATCCATGTGTATAAGGGTGCATCTATGCTCTTTGTGGGTGGAACCATGTACCCAACATACGGGTGCACCCATATGTGCTCATGTGGATCCATCCACCTGGGTCCACATACACAAACGTACAGGCTGCTGGAGCAGCTGGGCATTGTTATAGAGTGAGTCGGGTACGGTTTCGAGGCACAGTGGAACATGGAGCTAGACCGGGATGATATAAGACAAGGTATTGAGGGTAATAGTGAGTATTAGTCAAAGCAGGTGAGAAGTATATGATGATGGCGGAGTGGGTGGGTGTTGATCAAAGGTGCAGTGAGCTGTCGGAAAGTGTACACCCTGCAGAGAAATGCAAACAATGGAGCTGGGCCATTGATCTTGATTAATGCCAGTGCTTGAATAGGGATGGACAGAAGAAAGGGGGCAGGGCACAGCAGGAGCCGCAAAATCGGTCCCATAGGGGTGCCAAAATCCCCAAAACGAGCTGGCCTGTAGGTAATAGATGATCCCCTGGGCAGGCTCTGCAGCCCTGCAGTGCATGGAATAGTGCTGTATGCATGCCCCTCAATAGCCACAAGAAGGGGGCAGGAGCAGGGGCCAGCAGGAGCCACGAAATCAGCCCTGTAGGGGCGCAAAAATCCCCAAAACAAGCTGGGTATGGTTGCACCCACATTCATCGTGATGTGACACAGGTGGATGGATCCAGGAACAAGTGGTGGGTGGTCCCACACACATGGATGGAACCATACACCATGGATGCCCCCATGTTCTGAGGTCCTCTTAGGCCCCACATCTAATTGAGAAAGATGTACCTAGTGAGGTTGGTTTTGAGGTAGCCTGAAGTGGAGCAGGCCGTGCGCCAGCTGCAGGAGGGTGCGGACGTCGTGCATGCCCAGATTGGGGAGACGATGTGTGCTGCCGCCTTTCCCTGCCCTTCTCTATATGACTCATCACGGCATAGTGTACTGGCAGACACCGAAGCGTGCGCACGACCCACGCAGGAGGCGCTCGAGGGCATCAGCGTGCTCCAAGGCACGCCCATCCCGAACACCGACACCAACGCCGTGCTGCAAGAGCTCTGCATGCATGACGCTGAGCTGCAGCACGAGGTGCTACTTATCGCGGATTTGAAGGTGCATTGTGTTGCCCTCTTGTTTTATTTTCTTTCCTTTCTATCTTCCCCTTGATTCCTCCCATCCCTTGCTTGCCTGCTTTTTTCTGTCCTTCCGTCCTTCCTGCTGACTCTCCTGCTTTCCTTCCTGTACTATTCCTAACCCAAGTTCAAGCTCATATGTCTGCAGAACTCCTTGCCTTGAACCTGCGAGTTCAAGACCTCTGCCCCCACGCAGCAGCAGGAGGAGGATCTGGGGTCAGACCCACATTCGCGGATGAATATGGGCTGAGGACCGCGGAAGATTGCGTGTCGGGTGCGCGTTTGGGATATGTGAGTCTTTCTCTTTTGCGTTCCTTCTTTATTGTGCTTTTGGTCCGTGCATGCAATTCATATCGTTGGCGACTTGTTGTCCAGTCGTGGAGTCGCTTTTTCTTCATCATTTTCCTCCAGCTTAAATCTGCTTAAATCTGCGTGTTAATGCTCTTCTCTTAGATGCACATACTACACCCCTGCCCTTATCCGTGGTCGCCCAGGAAGCGGATGACTACTTCTCTGTGTGGGGGCTGCTGCATCCAGATGTACTGCTCTTTTATGGACGAGGAGTATTACGACTGGGAGCTGGAGGAGAGTGCGAGCGAGGGGGAGGGCAGTGGGGATGATGGTGAGGGGACAGCTTTGAGCTCGAGCAGCACCAGAGCTGCGAGAACTTTGAGCAGCAGCAGGGCTCCGAGCTTCAGTAGCCTCCGCAGGTTGATGAACCTGTCAACATGACCACTGACACCAGCACTGACAACGCGGAAATCGACCTTGGGACAGGCATGGGCAGCATCTTCTCGTCCTTCTACATCGGCTCTGCACAGGTGCAGCCCTTGCTGCACTTCCCGCAGCAGCAGCTCCCGCTCCTGTTCCTGCCCCCGCCGCTCGTGGGTGTACATGTCCCAGTGCTGAGGCACCTCTTTATGGACATTTCGATTGCGCCGGCGGAGGGCGTGGCATGCGGGTGGGGGATGCCTGTCGACCTGACAAGGCGGCATGGCATGAGGGCGGGGTTGGGGAGGAGGGCGACATGATGAGCGTGAATGGCAGTGGTGTGGCAAGGGGGATGTTGGAGCAGAGGCAGCCACAGCTGAGACTGAGGCCACATCTGATGTACCTTGCAATGGTGTGCACGGTGGAGGGCGGGTATGACCACAGCAGTGGAAATGGGGGTGCGAGTGGGAGCGGGAGCAGGGCGGAGGAGGACTTACCGCTGCTGTCGCATCTGCGCAAGCCCGGGGAGCCTGCGATGCTGCTGATGCGTGGGCTGCGCAACCCTGTGCAGTCGTTATGTGGTCGGAAGAGGACGAGGGGCACAGCCATCGGAAATACTGTACACCTCCATCGCCACCCTGTCCGTGCCCACAAGTTTCGGTGTGTCTCGTGCTCATGTTGTCTCCTGTCATACTCAGTGTGGTTGGCAGACCTGCATGCACCAAGCCTTCGGGTTGAGAAGGTCATGAACCAAGGTGCGTATCTCCGCTTCCACATGTCCCTCCCTCACTAGCAGATTTTCGGACTCGTTTCTTCTTGCCCTGACCTGGCCGCAGTGCCCTTCAAGAGTGCCGCCGCTCCTTGCGTGTTTTCACGGACAATAGCGGTGAATGACTGACCGATATTGTGCTGCCAACATGTTGCAAGGAGAATTATAAACTAGGCTAATAACCGAAATCCCGCAAGGAAAATGGACTGGGAGAGTCCCATGAAGGAAATCAGAAAATTGAGAAATTCTTTCATATGCCGCTCAGCACTGTCTACATAAGTTCTCCATATCTAGCAGAGGTGACCTTTAAATATCTGTCTGCAGCACATTGCATGTAAACCCCTAAAATATCTGTTCCATCATTCTCATTTAAGCATTTTAAATATCTGTTCCCTAATTTAGTCAATGTGTCTGGTTGCTTATCTTTCAGAAGGTACTGAGAACATATGGTGTGACAATGTCACAGTATCTCCCTGGTATCTTGTGTCCATTGATTTTGGAAAGATTTTGAATATTTCTTACATGTTCCTGCCTCAATCACACTGGATACTCTGGAAGGATCTTGCACATGGATGCAAAACATAGATAAAAGCTATACAATAGATTTTCCACAAACCTTTTGAGTGGTCTCCAGTCAGTCATGGGAAATGAATTTTAAAGTAGTCTTCCATGTCTTTCCATTATTGTGGCCCCAAGTATGCTGAAGAAATTTATTACAAACTCTAAAAGACATCTAGAACACCCCTGAAACATGCTTTGAATGAGTTTCACATTTTCTGTGAACGAACATGCAGAAGAGATTTAAAATTTATCTTTCTTCTCTTCTGTGCATGTTCAAGATATTCTGTGGCCATATACTCTGAAAACACAGGAAAGAGACCCTGGAAGATATCAGAGAATGATTAGGTATCCATTTTAATTCAATTTTGGGCATGCTGCAGACGGTTATTGAAAATTTATTTCAAAAGTCTTCAGCATATTTCCCCTTGGACATCTGTAATATTTGGGTAAACCTATTGTAAAGGCATACACAAAAAAAGCAAAAGATACCTTGAATATGTGCCACATATTCTGTCCCACATTATGGACAAACCATTATGAATATGCTTCCACATTTTCTGGGCAGGAACATGCAAAAGTTATTGTAAATACTTTCCTCATATTTTCTCGATGTTTGGCCACTAGTTATTTGGTTATCCTCCTTGTGTTTATTCTCCCTGGTAGAAATTCGAGTACACAAGGTATGTACACAGCCCACTCGCAGATATTTAGTCCCGTATTCCGTGCTGCCCCACGATCCTTAGTCTCCCATGAGCATTGGTTCAAAGTCGTGGATTTCGGACATCTCGGGCATCTCGCAGGTGTCTAAAAAGTTCGAAAAACAACCTGGAAACTGATTTCAGTCGGCGGAACCATGAGTTTTTCGCCATCCAGATAATGCACGTCAGGAAAATCGGGAACTGGAGGAGCTATGCAGTGAAGGCCCGAAATGGTGAGATCTTGAATTTTTCTTTTGTCTTGGAGAGAAGTACAAATACTTTGCATGTTGTGTGAGGAGGTACAGATGGCATTCAAGGTCCAGAGGTGCAATATCATGAAGCTTGAGGATTCCCCAAGAATTCTGGGTGCATTGGGGCTCATTGAGACGTGGGACAGGGTGACATGATGGTCAAGAGCAAGAATGTTGATGTCGTTCCTTTCTATTGCTCAGAAATGCTCTATATTGACTTTGATTGCAGTTGCGGCACCTACCCTGGATCTTATTTCAGGCAGTGGTTTGAATTTGGTATCCTGGCAGGCTTGTGGCAGGCTCGCACTTCAGCTCCAGCAAGATGAACAGTGGTTGCAGCCTAGCAATTGCAGGTAAATTATTAGCTTCAGGTCGTAGGAGCCCGTAGAATCGGTGTAGGAGCTCGTAGGAGCTTGTAGGACCGCCGTAGGAGCTGGTAGCCCAGCGTAGCATCTCACATTCAAACCGCACCATTTCATTCGAAAATTCATTATATAAGATTTATCTTTCTTCTCTTCTGTGCATGTTCAAGATATTCTCTGGCCATATACTTTGAAAACACAGGAAAGAGACCCTGGAAGATATCAGAGAATGATTAGGTATCCATTTTAATATAATTTTGGGTATGCTGCAGACGGTTATTGAAAAATTATGTCGAAAATCTTCAGCATATTTCCCCCTTGGGACATCTGTAATATTTATTGTAAAGGCATCCACAACAAAAGCAAAAGATACTTTGAATGTGTGCCACATATTCTGTCCCACATTATGGACAAACCATTATGAATATGCTTCCACATTTTCTGGATACCAGGCTGTCAGCACCTCACATCTTGAACTGAGAATGGGACACAGAACCATCGGCTGCATTTAAGATGGTGATCAAAACATTTTACCCTGGAAAACCGGGCCTAGAACTTGGGTATCAAGTTACCGCGGGAATTGTTTACCGTGAGAAAAAGTACAGTAAAACAAGTTCCCGCTACCTGCCCGAAATAGACAGACTTTTGCCACCCTTAAGTCCTGGGAAAAAGTTATCTTGCTTGCAAGGTCTCTCCACCCTCGTAATTGGACCACATTTTGCCCCACCCATTGATCCTAGTTCTCCCGAGCCAATCATACAACTCTGCTGTTCTCATTTACATACGGTGGGTGAATTCACGGCTATTCACGGGTGTTAGACAATTATTACGCATTGTCAGCTATTGCCACCGGGGTGCCTACATGCAGAAACCTGCAGGACCAACACAATTGATCAAAGCGCAAGCAGGAACCGAAAGACACCAAGTTACACTTATTTTTGTCAAGCAAGTCTCTTCCGACTATGTCGGAGCTCTCTAGTTAAGATTTTCCGTCGGTTTTTGCAGCGACAGAAGGCCACATGTTCCTGTGGAAAATTCCGGCCCCGATAAAAGTCTGACTTTTACCGGGGCTGGATCTTTCCCATCGGAAAAGGAAAAATCTTAACTTTCCCTGAACTTGCTCGCAGTAAAATGGATAATTCTATTTAACAACCCCCCTTGTCAAGGACAAAACGAGTTGCTGGATTAATGTTCTGTTATATTTAGCAACCCCCACTACACACTCATCACAGAATCAATTCATCAGCCCTGCCGCCTTCCCCGACTTTACGTATTGACGAGGAAGTAAGAATTGCATCGGCCTGATCCGGCCATCAACATCCCGAAGTTACCAATGCATGAGCTCCGGCCCTGCACGGCGTGCCCAACACCTAGAAAAAAGATTTGCGCATGTCTCCCCCAGGCATTATTTAATATTGACACTTTTATTACTAATAGTAAATATTGCGAGACGAGGGCGGCGGACGCTGCCGAGCAATACCGATTTGATCGCAGTGCCGGCAGGCTGCGATCTGAGCTGCTGTCTGATGGGACACGCCGTGCTGACCGAACAAGTGCGAGTTCCACTCACTGCCCATTTCGTACAAAAGAATGGAGTCAGTGTTGAATGTACCTAAATTTACCCCGGCTCAATTCTGTGGACTGGAAGCACATCCCGCCGCCCCTACCATCACGAATTTTCATGCCGCTGTGACAGGTTTATAAATAGACTAGGTTGTTAGAAACATTCTATTCTGCAACCCGGTTGTTCTTAACCAGGGGGGTTGTTTTAAATAGAATTATCCCAGTAAAATTCTGGGATAATTCTATTTAGCAACCCGGGTTGTTGTAAGTTTTCCTATTTAACAACCCCCCAAAAAGTTTCCCACTCGATCTCCTGAATTGAACCGGTGATATTACCAAAGCGAACTGGCTCAATTCACGTGAGTCCAAAAGAATGTGCAGACTGCAGAGGCCTCTCAACAAAGGGAATGTATTATTTCCCAAGAACACACGGATCTGGGTAGTAGTTTAGCACAGATAAGGAATTTAAACATTGGATTAGAGAGGGTATGAGAAGGACAATAAGAAACGACACGGTGCATCTGTCTAGATCAGTAATCGGCTCGATCACATGCATCAAATGTGTATGCGCCTTTATAAGAACGTTTGTTGAGGGTCACACTTGTGGTGATAGACCCAGATTGACTGCGCAGCTCGGGCCTAGAGGCTTCTCCGAAGTGTGTCCGAACACCCACAACACATGGTACAGTGATTACACTGCATCCATCCTCCCCGATTCTCCTCTGGAGGTGGGTTCAGTGGGCACAGAAATGCTTTGCAAGAGCAAGATGTGGTGGTTAAGACCAAGAACTATCCCATCCCCACCGTGGGAGGCCTGCTTGGGCATGACCCTTGTTGCAAAGATCCAGCAACTTACACGCTTGACGTGATGGCCGTGATTTGTTGCAGTACCGAGCCGGCTCAATTGAAGTGATTGCCATACCACTGCTTATTAAGGGTTGTTATATAGAAAGGGGGTTGCTAAATAGAATCTTTCTATTCTACAACCTGGTTGTTCTTAACAAGGGGGGTTGTTAAATAAATTATCCAAAATTCTGCCTATTTCAAGGAGAAAGCTGAGAATTAATTTTACTATATTTTTCCTCGCAGTAAAATATTTTGATCACCGCCGTGATTGATATTTACACGCTTTATAACGAGTCCTTCATCCAACTAAGATCAAGGTGGTGCTGCTGCGGAAGGAAATCCACCAGCAGCTACTTTAGACCTACATAGATGTGTGTACGCCGCCGCGACCCTGAGGCTGGAAGCCTCGCAGGAGTGAGCAGTGGTGAAGGCCGGTGTGTGCCTCAGTCTGCTCAAGACGTACGTCCGAGACCGCACCGAGGTGGCTCGTGCACTGGGCATTCGAGTCGCGCTTGACAGCTGGAGCCACGTGCTGCATGTGCACAGCAGCCTGCGCATTCGTGGGTAATATCTCTGTGTGTGCATAAGGCCCGGTTCAATAATCGGTTCGAGCCTGAACCGAACTGAACCAGACACCATGTTCAGGTTCAAGGTTCATGAGTACCCTGAACCGAACACCAGGTTCAGGTTCGGTGTTCGGGAGGCAGGACCTGCGTTCGAACACCAAACCTAAAATTGAACCTAGAAGCCCAATTTTCATCATTTTACCTGCAATTGTGAGTTGGTTTTCGTTTAAAAATGCATCAAAAGCCACGAATAATCGATGTCTTCTTCGTAACTATCCAGAACACTGTAATTGAGGAGAGAGTCGCAGTTTCTGACACAGAAGTCGTGAAACATCCCTTGTGTTGCACCGGCAATTTGAAGAAGATTGTATCAAACACTCACATTCTCACTCTAAACACCACCTGAAATCAGTGCAAACTTCGTATGGTAAGTTTAGATAGTCTAAGAATTTTCCTACCTTGAAATTCACTTACCAAGGCGTGGGAAATGGCTTCTGGTTCGAACACATTCGAATGCCAAACCGAACCTGAACACCAGTTCAGTTTCGAGGTTCGACAATTGCCTGGTCCGAACACAAGTTTCAGGTTCAGCGTACAGAGCAAGAGGCCCTGAACCCGAACCGAACTGAACCTTGCCAGCACTATGTGTGCAGCATGTGGGTATTCCATCGGGTCTACATCGCTTGAATGCATCGTTCGCATAGACATATGGCGGATGCTTGGCGCAGCGTACAGACACATGCAGAGAGAGATGGGGCGAGCACACAGCTGTGCTTTGAGACACCGGATACACAAGTCCCGCAAAACTCGATGTGTGTATAGTCCGTAACGGCATGTCTGCATGAGTACGAAGTAATGGCCAAGGAAGGATTGCACACCTTGCAAAATTCTCAAGAATCACTGCCTGTAAGGAGCCACTGGTGCAGACACTATGTGCACACTTCATGTAAAGATCTCTACATGTGATAAGATGGCTGTAGAAAGTTGAAGTGATTGTGCACAGCTATGTGCCCAAGTCCACGAATGTAGCAGCAATTCTTTCTCGTGGACCTGGAGGGTCGGATGATCTCTGCACGCAATCTTAAGGGTGTGAACACCGTGAAGTGCTTCATATCAGGGAAGACACAAGTCTATTGATAGGCCCTGTGAAGCTCCTGCCATAGGGAATGGGATAGAGCTGGGTCTGGGAGTGGAACTTGGGCCGAACAGTGTTGAAGTTGGGCATGTGAGACGGTGTTCACGTTCGATGTGCACGTTGCCTGGTGGCTAGAGATGTTTTGCAGGATGTGCGACGCGAGGTGGAAATTGATGTTGCCGCTGGAGTCAATTGTCAACAATCTTTTTGACAGGCAGTGGTGTCATGATCCGGCTTTTCAAATCTGGAAGACCAGGTCAGGCTGCGATCACGGGAACGCGTTATCCCGCGATCACGTTGCAACATGTCACAGGAACATCAAATCCCGAAGGACAGGACGGCACACGACCGCGATACTCCGACAACTCGTGATCACATCCCTGTTGCCTATACACTCTCTGGTTCAGCCACCAAATCCCGAAGGACAGGACAGCACGTGACCGCGATACTCAGACAACTCGTGATTGCATCCCTGTCGCCTAACCCCTTTCTGGTTTCAACAACATTCCTTTACGCTCCACATAGGCTATATTGAAACATAACACATAGGGTAGATACAATTGAACTCCTAGATATATTAGTATATAAACCTGAGTTAGAAACTCCTGTACTTTAGATTCTACCTCATCTAATCTCAGGTTTTACTTTTGCTTGACTCTTGTTCCCTCGGGATTACAAGGGATGTTGGATTCTCACCTGTGGCATTACATACAGCGCTGCCTATGACCTCATATCATCTTCCTTAGCAGATATCACTCTGTCTTCAGCTCCTACCAGTTCCCACCTGCACAACACTTGTGGCCTTACATCCCAGGATCGAACGAGGAAGCCGTTCATCTCATATTACTACTTGGCGACCACACAGGTTACTAGATGGGTTGCTAAACCCCGGGTGGGATTGCTCTTTCCAGATGACTCAAGCCAACCCATAGGCCGTCGTTGACAAGTGGCCCAAAATTACGGTACCTCGGTCCTCAGCTCACGTGGTGGCATGTGAGCACTGTGGGCTGAATTCAATCGACCAACATGTCACTGAGACAGAGTTGGACCAGAGAGTCGGCAGAGATATAACTCTACCCTAACTGTCGCCGACTTAACTTGTCAATGGTCGACTTTGCTTTCTTCTTCTACCACTCTCTACTGCCACCTTAGATCCTCTCCATCTAGCAATTACCGCCAAATGGAAGGCCATTGAGGCCTGGAAGTACAGGATTTGGTTCCTCTGGCCTCAAATACCTCCCACAGGTCCCACCCTCACTGTTGCTCCTGTGTGCCAAGTCACCTAGTACTACTTGTGAGTACATACTTATTGCATCTTTGAACCTCTGAACCACTCAAGCGGGTTGATGAACTGCTCACCTAAGTCACCTCTTATTTCCCATGTGCGACCTCCTTAGGCCTTCTCGCTCCTCGCTCCATTGCCTTAACAGGATCCACATACAAGACTCATGCCTCCAACACAAGACGCAAGACGAAACCTCAAGTTACAAATTAACCTTGTCCAGTGCCTTCAAGCTCAAGCTGGTCGGCAACTCAAACCTTCAAGTTCAAGACGACTCAAGTTGGAGCACAAGCCTCATCAAGACATGGCACAAAGAATGAAGACTACCTTCAAGTATATTCAAGACCCTTTGAAGATGTGTTTGATTCACGCCATAGGCTTATATTGCTTTGCCCACTGGTTGAACATTTCAAGTTTTTCAGTGAGAAAATTGGTGAAAACTTTACCGATTTTACAGGAATTTTTCATCAAAAAAGTAGGTGAAAAACTCGAAACTTTTCAGAATTTTTTTTCAAATTTGGTGAAAAAAGTGATTGCTAGTCAAAAAGTTCTGTAAAGATTTTGAGTTTTTTTACCTATTATTTTAGTGAGAAATTCCTACAAAATCGGTCAAGTTTTTTACCAATTTTCTCACTGAAAAACTTGAAATGTTCAACCAGTGGCCTTTACCACCTTTTTTCTATAAAAGCATTTTTTGCTAAATATTCTCGGAACTAAGTCTTTCTCCAAGGTCGCGAGAAAGCTGCATGATTGTGGTCTGTGGTCGTAGTTCTGTATCACAGCTGTGTTTGTGATCTGAAGTCTGGACTTTGGAGTGCCAGGTTGAATTAGACTTCTTTCAGTAAATGTTGCATGCTGGGGTCCTATGATAAAACACACTTCCATATCTGTTTTCCGGGGCGGGTTTATAGACGGAACCAAGGGTAAGCCGACGGGCCGAGATCAGTGGAGATCAGTCAAAATAATATCACGGTTGAGGCCCATTAAAAACATGACTCAAGTTCACACAGGCTCCCACCACAGACTCTGCAGTGCTGTGGCTGCCACCAGTGTGTGGCATGAAATTTGCAATAGCAATCAGGGATACACTGAAATTTTCCGGCACAAGTCTTTCCAGATGACGAAAACCGATGCTGGCTTGTAATTATGGCCTCCAGGGAGTGAGTTGAAAGGACATATCAAATATGAATTATTTTCATTGCCTCTCTGAATTTCAGCATTGACTCAAGGGATTCATTAGAGGAGAAAAAAGGGGTCTTAGGGCGGCCCGGTGTGCAGATCAATATCAAGTGATCCAGTACCCGGCAACTGCTGTTCAACTGCCCCGCCGGGCCCCAATCCTGTCGTCAAACACACCTGATAGTCAGCTTAACCACTGCGAACATTCCATATGTTCAGAAACCACAGCACTCATCTGACAGAAGTCCCTTAATTGTGTTCTTGCACCACGAAATTTGATGAAATCCTGGGACTTGAACCTTGGATTAGAACCAAATAATATTCAGCGATAAAAAAGTTTCTATTTTTCTGCCCGGTGTATTAAGACAATGAACGGTCGTACGGATTCCGTGCTTGGTACTCCGTGTGTCCTGTCTCGATGCTAGTTCTAGCACACCTGCATGGCATAACTGGTATGTCAGCTTGCAGAATATATTACATAATCTGTAAAGTTCTGTGTTCCATTCATGCCGCAGGTCATGTAGCGCTCCTGATTTTTCAGGAGTTTTTTAGCCACAAGTTTTAGATATCTTGGTGGTATGCCACATCAATATTTCTGTGCTCGGTATTCCACAGTGTTGCTTGGTTCTGAATGAAACAAGTTCGGACAGAGCTAATATTTCTGTGCTTAGTATTCCATGTATCTCGTCTCAGTCCTGGATCTAATGACGCCTGCGTAGCATAACTGGTATGCTGGCTTGCTGATACTATGTAATCTGTATAGTTGCACATTTGATTCGTGTTGCAAGTTTACTGTGGAGACAGGCAGTATTTGCTGCATGTTTCTGGGATGTTTTCTCAGTTGGTCAGCCTCATATTCAGTGTACAGTGTAGCTTTGCCTGGTCTTAGTCTTATACAGTTGCGTGGCATAACTGGTATATTGGCTTTGCAGAGATTGTTATGTAATCCATATAGCCTGCACATTCAATTCATGTAGCAGCCATACCACTCAGATACGGGTGGAATTTCCTGCTTGTTTCCGGGCCTTTTTATCGGTTGGGTTTCATTGATTGTTTTCTTGCTCAGCCGCTGGTGCTCGGTATTGTGCAATGTTGCCTCTTCCCATGTATTCTGTGGAGTGATCACAATGTGATAGCTCATAGCGGTTGCATGCTCCGAAGTGTGCCAGGTGATATTTTCAGACGACAAAGGGCCTAAAGAACGCTATGAGATGGGCGCTTACTCCATCGTGACGGACATTCACGAGGAATGTCCAGGTGGCGGCCACTGATCCATTAGTCAATGTGCCGTGCCTTTCAAGTCGGCGCGAAATCAGCGATTCATGACTTGACCCAGTTGCGAGAAGGTCCGCGGGGTAGTCGAAGGGGACCCGGCCGAATGCGGGCTTTAATTTCTGGCTGCGCGAGGTGAGCTTGGAGTTTTTGAGGTGCGGCAGAACTGGAACTTGAGTGGTGCTCGGTCCGAATTGAGCGTTCACCTTCTATGTGCATGGAGCTTGAGATGGTTCCGATCGCTGGAGGCCAGTGGCCGAACACCTCTGAGGGAAGCAGAGGGACAAGGAAAAGGCGAGCTTTACGACAAAATCACACGTCAATTGGATGCGAGGTGAGTTTATGTTACTATTAGAGACCACCTACCTGGCCGCTTAAGCATTTATGCCTCAACCTTTGTCCTCTCCTTGGGCCGGTCCCATCCAAACTATGTCAGAATGGATGCATGCATCCTGCGAAGAGTTTGAGCACACCGGCACCGAAGCGAAAACCCTCAAATTTGGGGCCGTGAGATGAATGAGTATTCTGCAACTCAAAAAAAAGCCGAGATGGGCTAAATTAAGATCCAGGCTAAATGGGAAGTAGTTAGATGTACCTGAATGCCCAACTCCATTCCAAGATGCTGGCAGCTCATCCAAAAATCTGACTATTAATGAGACCGAAATTGAGTGATTTGAGATAATGGCCTGCACAGCAATCAGAGGTGAATGAATAAAATCTCGAAATACCTCTCAGAATGAATTATTAGACAGTATAAAGTCCTTGTAAGGTTCCAGACTGATGGCTGGGAGGTATTGTGTACCGCGACGGTGGCCAGCATGACTGACCCAAAAAAGCATTCGTGCTTTCCCGAGTGCATTAAGGATAGTTCAGCCTATTTTCATCCAGTAGCATTAAAGATAGAGGCCCAGCCTCAGGGGATCAAAACAAGCCTCAAAGGTCATGGATCATGAAGAAATGGTGGAGAAATGGCCATGACAAGTGAGGCGAGCGGTCCGATGGTAAGCAATTGATGTCCCCACGCTTCGGATCCCGATCGCCGATGCCGTAGCTTTCGATCAACCCATCCCTTTCGGCTGAAATTTGGCCTGAACATTCGTTGAAGGTCTACTCTGTCTGTAATTATGCCCAGCCATAATTATGAAGCCCTGTCCATCTAGCTCTCAAGAGGCCAACCAGGTAGGGTGGCCAGGTAGGTGGTCTCTAATGGTATACAAGGCCGGGTGAATGCCAAAACATTGAAGAGGAATGGAGAAAATATGTACATTGGCTTCCAATGTTGGCAGGTTGGAAACAAAGAATCGATTTAAATGCCTTTCTGATCCCACCGCTTACTACAAGAAAGATATTAAGCAAAACAAAGATCTTTCAACATCTTTCAGCTCTGAATAAGTGAGAGTTATTAGGGTTGTTCACAGTAGCCCTTTTTCTTTCCTTTTTACCTCCTTTTTGTTTTCTTTTTTGTATTCCTTTTTGTCTTCCTTTTCAAAGAGGGAACCAAAAAAGGACCGGAAAAAGGACCCTTTTTGAAAAATGAGCATCACCTTTCATTTTTGAAAAAGGATACTTTTCCCATTCCTTTTATTTTTCCTTTTCAGACTGCTTCTCTTCCTGAACTTGGTACTTGTTAGGATGCATAGGTCCTACCCTCTCATATGCACTCCCAAGAGGCCATGTATCCCTTTCCCTGTGCAAATATTCTGGCTCATTGTATTTTCCATCATATTCCCTTTGGCTCTCCTTTTTTTCCGCTTAGGTGTTCACAGTAACCCATTTTTCGTCCACTTTTCCGTCCCTTTTTATTCGTTTTTGGTCAGTTTTGCACCCAGAAACTTGTCCTTTTGGATTTTGGACCCTCTTGAATGTCCGAATGGAAAAGGGGGAAAAAAAACCAGACAAAAAGGACAGGAACATCAAAAAGGAGAGAAAAAGGGAAACAAAAAGGAGCTAAATATCTCTCAGATATCTCATACTATAGCTATTCTGGCATGGATTTCCTACGGCTAGCAGAAGAATATTACTTACTGGGTGTGCCATGCAGGCGGAACAAAGGCGGAAGCTTGCCCATCGCCGAGGTCGGCCGGCATCTCTCAAGACCAATTTACGTAAACAAGAACAAGATCTGCCTTCACTTCGCTCCGGCCGTGTCTGACTGAGGGTAACAGAGAGAAAAAATCAGGAAACAAAATAAAATGAGGACGGTATATCCGCGACTGTGGCAGACACCGCTCCGAGACTATCTCAGCGATCAATGAATCAGCTACTCAGTTGCAAGGAACATTCATAAGAGTAACACATTGAAAATCTTTTCGAAATCCGAGAGACTTGAAAGGGTGATAAAATATATTCAATTATCCACATAGGCCTCCGAACATCCAACTGTAAATATTCCCAGTCCGAGGTGCCCACTGTATCACGGTCATGCGAGACAGCTTACATGAAGACCTTCATGTTTCACTCGCAATTTGACGGCATTGCCAGAAGGACGTAGGCACAGAGGTAACAAAACAGCATGTTCGCACAGAGCCAGATCAAATTAAAATAGACCCAGAGCATCAGTATTATTGTCGCAGGAGCTCGAGAACTCCCAGAGTAGTTTGAATGGCTTGATGTTGAAGACAGTGGGTGAGGAGCACTTCCCTGAAAGCAGGGGAATTGGTCACCTTTATGCATGGGGAATTCTCGGAGGAATTCTCTGCGGCGTAGTGCGTCGCTGCTGTGAGGAGCTGTGCCTTCCTGCGGAATGGCTGCGACGGACTGCATCTATTACAAACCATACTGCGGCAAACCAGCTGCAAACTGCGGGAAGGTCAGATGTTGTGCGTAATGGGGCATCGGAAATCAAAATAACCATGAGCAAGACGGGAGGCTCCGAGAGAAGAGAAATAGAGATGGAGATAATTGCATATGGGGTAAAACCACAACATGCCCAACGAACGAGGAGCATCTCGTTAAAGAACGGTTAATTCGTCAAAACTCGGATGGTACTGGAACCCATGAAGAAATTCAGCAGATTTTCTATCTGCATGTTTCTTGAAGAGCTTTTTACCTCCTCTGAAGACAGTGCAATCAAGAATGTTACAAATAAATATCTTGTACAGGAGGGCCATATGCATCTCTTAAGCCTTGTCTACACAGATAGGGTCCTAGAGAATGTGTCCATTGCTGGGTGGATTATGTCAAAGCCCAGATATTTGTGTTAAGGAAGCTAGCCGCTTGACTGATACAGCAGTTCGGAAGGGAAAATTCAATGAAGAGGCAAAATCACTTTGTCTTCCATCCCACTCAATCAAAATTGAACTGTTACGTTCATTTCCAATACAAAATATTCTCAAACTCTATGATTCTGCCAACTCCCCATCTCCAAAGTCTTTTGAAGGCCATAGGAGTGCCAGGATTATTTAAAGCATAAGGTTTGAAAGTTAGAGCTTTAGATTTGACCTCATAGCCACCTCTGTACTGCTTCTGAGACCAAACAGGAGCTAAAGGATTTCCAGGAGAGTCAGGGGTGCTTGTGCTTGTGCACAGTGGGGTAGAAACAGGAGTAGAAACAGATTTGGAGGTAGAAACCGAGGTAGATCTAACATGTTGCCGAGCTGGAGGCCAATTATTTGGAGTGTTTGGGTCCATTGACTTCTTTAAGAGCCTACAACAGCTATTAAGAGTAGAAAAGATGTTGAAGTAGAGGCCAAGTACAATAAATACACGCAAAACACGCGCAAAATATGCGCGGAACATGAGGACAAGCTGTGGGAAAATGTCATCAAAATTGATAGCGCAATAGTACGGTTCGATAGCCGGTGATTGTTCCAGACTCTTATGACAGGGATCCCGTTGGGATGTCATAAGAGTCTGGTCACGAGACTAATTTAGTGGCTGTCCTTTAAAATCATTTTATTTCTTGTACCTTAATAGTGGCCGTGTTTTGATTCCATAATCTGGTGTCTTCTTGTAGGCTGGGTTCGAGCCTCTCGGTAGGCATTTTGTTTTTCTCCGTCCTTTTCTTCCTCTTCTAATTGTTCGGCTCAAGTCGAATCGCACGAAGCCGAGGTTTTTAGCACAGAAACAGCCTGTGTAGGGCTCGGAGGTCAATTCGGAGACATAGTGAGAGCCGGAGTAGGCATACAGACCAAGTAAGTACGAGGATGTAAAGTAAAGGTGTGGGAGAGATGTCCGTAGGATATATGGGTGGGTGAGCAAGTAATGGAGTGTAACACTGGCGAGACGGAGTGAGATAGGTGGAACAGAAATGAGTAGTCCGTATACTGACCTGGCGAGACGGAGTGAGATGTGTGGTGTAGTGCGCACTCCGTTCGCCAGGTTAAGTACGTGCGCGCACAAGTCCAGGAGCCAATTGGGGTGCAATTAGGTGTTTAAGCAGATTTTGAATTGAGAGCAGAACAGTGGCTCGGATGGTTCTGCACGTGGGTGGGATGTGCTGTCTGGACTTTAATGCACTCCCAATGGCACTCAGATAAAAAATCCAACTTGGATTGCTCCCAGCGAAATTGAATACTGGCTGATTTTGATGATTTCCTGGGCAGATTTTTCCTGAGAGCGTACCAGGGGCATGCATGGTTCTGCGAATGGGCGGGATGTGTTCCCTGGACTCACATGCACTTCTCATGGCACTCAGATAAAAAATCCAACTCGGGTTGCCCCCAGCGGAAATTGGATACTGGCTCGAACCACCATTTTAGTGTTTTAAACACATTTTTTACTGAGAGCGTAACAAGGGTGTGCAGAGTTCCGTGCGTGGGCGGGATGTGCTCCCTGGACTCAACTGCATTCCCCATGGCACCCAGGTAAAAAATCCAACTTGGATTGCTCACAGCGGAAAGTGGATACTGGCTCGACCAGCCATTTTGGCATTTTAAACAGATTTTTTCCTGAGAGTGTGATGCGGCATGCAGGGTTCCGCGAGTGGGCAGGGGTGTTTCCTGGACTCAAATGTATTCTTGATGGCACTCAGATAAAAAAATCAACTCTGATTGCTCCCAGCGGAAATTGAATACTGGCTTGACCTGCCATAACACATTTCAAATTTTCAGAGTGTTCAAGCAGTTGGCATGAGTGTGTAAGTAGGTGGCATGGATTCCCTGAACATAACTTCATTGAAAATCAATCTCACAATCAACATATACCCTGGATTGCTTGCGGCGGAAATTAAATACTCATTGGAACACCTATTTTCACATATTTTCTGTAAGTATTTGAATTCGGAGCGTTGCAGTGGGTGGCATGGATCCGCCAGTAGGTGGCATGCATTCCCTAGACACACATGCATCACAAATGACACTCACAGCCAACATCTACCTTGGATTGCTTGCAGCAGGAATTGAATCCTCGCTGAAACAGCCATTCGGCATATTTCCTGGACGGATTCCAAATTCGGAATAGTCTAGTGGGTGGCATGGGTCCACAACTAGGTGGCATGCATTCTAGACCCAATTGCCATCAAAATGATACCCATATCCAAAAGCCACCCTGAATTGCTCAGAGCAGAAATTGAATACTCACTGAAACGGCCATTCGGCATGCTTCCTGGACGGATTTCAAATTCACAGTATTGTAGTGGGTGGCATGTGAAAAAGTTGTAAACCTTCAGGTGAAAAGGGTTCTACACTTCCCGCAAAAACATTAGGAAACACCTCACCTCACCTGTATAACTTGAAACATATTTGAACCAACTTGATTCAAGTTTTGCACCTAATTTTTCTCCACACAAACGGTGTACAAACTTATCAGTTGGAAATGTGAAAATCAATCACTGGCAAAAATGTTGAGAAACTTGTAACCTGCATTTTAAGTTTTTCATCACTTTTCATCACATCTTTTTCACATGTTTGATTGTCTCTTTATCAGTGCAAAATGTGGTGAAATTTTTGAAGAAGGAAGTTTCAAGTTTTTCACCTCAAGTTTTGCCCCCAGATATGTATGAATTAGTACGTGAAAATCTTTCAAAAGAAATCATCAATTTGGTTTCACATTTTTACCTTCTTTACAAGTGAAAAAAGTGCTGAAAAGGTTCAAAGTTTTTCACCTACTTTTTCGGTGAGAAAACTTCTGAAAACTTTAAAACATCTTCACCAGATTTTCACTGAAAAACTTCCAAAGAAAACATCATGTTTGTTTCACATTTTCACCTTCTTTCCGAGTGAAAAAAGTGCTGAAAACCTTTTAAGTTTTCCACTTCCTTTTTGGCAAAAAAACCTGCAAGAATTCAGAACATTTCTCACCAAATTTCTCGCTGATAAAATTGAATTGTTCAACCAGTAAAATTGTGTAATAAATCACTGGCAAAAATGGTGAAAACTTGTAATCTGCTTTTCAAGTTTTTCATCACTTTTCATTTCATCTTCTTCACACACTTAAATTGTCTCTTTATCAGTGCAAAATGTGGTGAAATTTTTGAAGAAGGAAGTTTCAAGTTTTTCACCTTGGGTTTCGCCCAAAAATATGTATGAATTAGTAGGTGAAAATCTTTCAAAAGAAAGCATCAAGTTTGTTTCACATTTTTCACCGTCTTTCCAAGTGAAACAAGTGCTGAAAAAGTTTTAAGTTTTTCACCTACTTTTTTGCCGAGAAAACTTCTGAAAAATTTAAAACATCTTCACCAGATTTCTCACTGAAAAACTTCCAAAGAAAACATCACTTTTGTTTCACATTTTTCACCTTCTTTCCGAGTGAGAAAAGTGCTGAGAACCTTTTGAGTTTTCACCTACTTTTTCGGCAAAAAACTTCTGAAAAATTTAAAACATTTTTCACCAAATTTCTCACTGATAAACTTGAATTGTTCAACCAGTGTGTGGCAAATATTTTGGGCATGCCAAGACAGGTGTCGGGACCCCATCAGACTTGGATCTCATTTTCAGTTTGTATAAACCTTAATCTGTGGAGAGGGTAGGGAGCCCCGAACAGATTATAATAGATGGAATAAACTGTTTGCTAACAAATGACCTTTTCATACTCTTTCTCAACAACGAAGCTGTCAATTAATGCCATTGAAATTGAGCACGCTTGCACTGCCCGTCGGAGTTCGTTCCGGCCTTTTCCAAAACAGGAAGCCAAGGTTGGGTTATTTGTTTTTTCTTCTGGATATGCAGGCCTTTCCCAGACAACTTGAATATCTTATGATGTGATGCCATCGTTGACACTCTCAAACAAGCTCGGGGATTATTCTATGCTTATGTAAAGTTTGTGTAAAGTCACTCATTGGGTGGCTTCCCGTAAATTCCTGAAGATATTTATTCTCTTGCCACTGCCACTGCCGAAGTCACACCAACAATTATCATATTTAGGGCCCACCCAGGTGCAATTTGAACACCCAAGTGTCAAATTGCACATAGGTGGACCTGAAATTTAATTTACTTCTAGTACTTTTGGTCCCACTGATTTTGTAACCTAAAGCAATAGAATAAAATTATGATTCAGCTGCCCTGAAACCCATTTGAAAGCCTATGATTTAGATTACACAAAAGTCCAACTGAAATTGAAAACCAAAATCACACCAACAATTATCATATTTTGGGTGAGCTGAAACTTTATTCGAAACGAGTCCGCAAATTTTCCCATTGGTCCGGGAAATGCCGAACCAATGGGAAATTTCTCGGATTAGTTTCGAATAAAGTTTCAGGTCACCCAAAATATGATAATCATCAGGATAAGACTCAGGATAAATTATACTCAGCGTCGTCCCGTTTCCGGAATATGCCGAGGTGTAGTCTACAGTACAATGTACCGTTACTACGCCATAGCCCACTCCCCATCGACGAGCTCACCTTTCTCCAGGGGTAGATCTCCGGGTCATGTGAAATGGCAGGAAAATAAAATAAATGACAAGAACAAGCTGACCTACACTATGTCGGGCCAAATCATAGATTCAACATCGACAATCGCAAATATCTTATAGACAAATTTTGCGACCCGGCCCACCGTATCTCTGCGGAATATCATGGCTTTCAAGACGCTAGTCGCGTTCCATGGGCCCACTGTCGCGATTCTCGGTTCCACACCACTCATCAACTGCACAAAGGCAGCCCTGCACTCAACTAGTCTCGCAGATTTTTTGCAGAAGAACAGGGCGTGTTCCACCGTTTCAACACCGTTACACCCAAAGCGGCAGAGACGGTCATCCCGTGGGACGTGAACCCGGTGGTATCGCTGCTTATAGCGCATGCGCTCTACAGCCAACGGATGTTGGCTCACAAGAAGCCGTGTCAATGCTTTACAATGCTTCGCGTTAGCCACAAGAACGAGATAGTGACGGAGAACCACTGTAATTTTCTTTGCAGGTTCATCTTCAAGTGGCTCACGTCTCTTGTGTAGCATGTATAGACGGGTGGATTTAGACACCTCTGCATCAAGGTGTTTCATCGCAGCAATATAGACCGATTTAGCAAGGGCCGTGCAACGTTCTGCCGTGAGATCAGGGAGCGGTGGGAGTGACACAGGAAAGGGGAGCTTTTGCAGAGCATAGGTAAGATCCATCCAGTACCCTTGCTGGCCTTTCGAGAAGAGATTGTAAGAGTCGTGCAGCGCACTGCGAGCATAGTGGGTTTCAGCCAGCTTAACAAGATATCCTAAGTAGCGCAGAGCAAGGATCAGGCGCCGGTAGCGTAGCAGGATCAACCCGAGCTCAGTGAATAGCAGCGCGTGCATAGAATATTGTCCCAGGCCTAGTAGCCGCCGTAGAAAGGCATGTTGCACCTTCTCTAGGAGCGAGAGGGCGTATCGTCAACGTCGATGATAACATCGGCCCCACTCACAAGATGAGGGTCAATGCATGCAGTATAGAGCAGCCGGCCTTCTTTGGGAGGGAGGTCACAGACATAAGCTTCAACACCCAGTACTGTGTGCCCCGTTTTGCGCGCCGTGGACGCCTTAGCCGAATAGTGGGAGGCGAATATATTCCGGTGTGTTGACTGGAAAGGGATACCAACATAGCAGAAACAGTCAGTGTAGCCCACCGCCCGGTGATTAATAGTGAAGATAGGAAGGTTGCCCGGGATCGGCCCAAAGACCATGACCCATGATTTTTTAGTGTTCACCTCGAGTAGATTATTCCCACACCAGCGTGCAAATGTAGTGAGGTGCCGTTGCAAACCCTCAGCTGAATAAGACACAATGGCCATGTCATCAGCATGCTCCAGGTGAGACATAACCACATTTAGCAGCAGGACATCATCATGGTCCGGGTTCAACTTGAAGTCTGCAAAGAACAGATCCCAAAAAGTTGGTGACGCAGGGTCCCCGATTAGCACCCCAATATTGGAGGTGAATGGCTTTGACTGAGCCCCATCCATGGTAACAATGTACTCCATCCGATTGTAAAGCATCCGCATCCAGTCAAAAAGCTTCCCGGATATCCCCATCTCGTACAGTTTTACCCATAGCAGGTCCCGGTTCGTGGATGGGAAAGCATTCGTAATATCCAAGAAAGCAATCCACAAGGTACGACCCTCCGCTCGGGCTCTCTCAATCATGCAACGCAACACGAACCCATTGTTTTTGGTACGATACCCTTCCCTAAAGCCATTCTGCGAGGGCGAATAATACCATGCTCCTCTGCCCACGTATATATAGCTTGTGGATGAGCAGACATATCAGCTTCAAGAAGCAGCTCTTCAAGCCAATAGTACGATAGCTATTCGGGTCTGACAATGGTTTATCCTTCTTCGGAATTGCAGCAATAAGAGTTGTGAGCCAGATAGCAGGTGCATCGTTTCGCTCAATGCATTCATTGATAAGTTTACAGAGCTTGTCATGCTCAATCTCTAGTATCTCGCGGTAGTGCAGATGATCCACACCCCCCGCCGTTTTGTAGTGGTCTTCAAGATGATTTTTTGCCCAGGCTAAATCCTCCTCGGCCAGTTTCCCATGGAGCAGTGGGTCATTGGCATCTGGTTTCTGAGAGGGAATGGTATATTCGCCGCGTACTCCTCAACCACCCGCATATGGTCCAAATTAAACTCCGGAGGAGGAGCAGCAGGGGCAGTCATACGCTTCTCAAAGACCCCGCAAGATCTGAGAGAGAGATAGCCGGGGCCCTACTTTTCGGGTCGGCCATGCTCCGATAGACTTTCCAGAATGCAGCCGAGTTAGATGATGCATCCGTTAAGCGCTTCAGGTTCGCCTTCTGCAGGGCCCGATGAGCAAGACGTCCACGATGCGCAGAGGAGCTGTGAGGATCCGAGAGCTCGGGTATGCCTGGTAACTTTTGCTGCACAGGGAGAGGAGCGGCCGCCGACTCAGGAATGGAGCAGAAAATCTTAGGTACATCGGTAGGCATCTCAAAGCCCAACGGAAGTTCTGGTGCTGGGCACGGTACATAGACGGTGCTTGGTAACGGCAGATCTGCACCTAGTTTTGCCGCCAAGTCAGCTGCCTCGTTGTGCTGATTGCCAGCATGAGCCTTCACATGAAAGAAGTGAACCGGTGCAACACGGTATTTTATCCACGACACTATATCCTTTAATAGATCGGCGTTGGCACAATTCCAGCCTGCCTCTGCATGGCCAGGCGCCCAGTAGAAAATAGAACGAATAGCATACTCCGAGTCGGAGTAGATGTCAAGACGCTTGTAGTAAGGTACTGTAGATGGGCAATAAAGTATTGCAAGGAGCTCGCCCCGATTATTAGTTTGGTCCCCTGTGACGCGAAGCAACACATTGTCGGGATTATCCAGCCCAAAGTAGACACCTGCTCCAGCGCGAGCATCGGCGGCACCATTCTCGAAGCACGAACCATCCGTGTACACCTTTAGCCCACTTGTGTCTGGCTTGTATACTGGTCCGAAGAATTGATCTCGCTTCTCCTCTGGAGAGAGCTTTGACTCGAGGGTGTCGCAGGAGTACATCAAGGTACACGTTGCTGTCCTGTGCCTCTTGCCTTTTATCCTTGAGGTAGGTTTCTCCAGGATTGGATATAGCGGGGGTATCCGGGATGCACATTTTAAGGATTAGAGGTGCATAGTCAGACCATATATTAACTGCGCAGACCTCAAAGTTTTCGACCATGGCACATGCCTGCATATCACAGATAGCGTAGTCGACAACTGACTGGCAGAACCGACCACGCCGCAGTTGAGAGAAAGTCCAGCCCCATGAGCCGTCCCCAAAGCGCGAGTCCCCGTTTAGTATTCGAAGGTCCTGGTCTGCTGCAAGCTGTAGAATGGCACGGCCCTGTGCATTAACCGTTGCATCGAGGGAAAACCGGGGCGGGTGATTAACTTTAGAGGCTCGTCGAGTCCCGGTCCGACCGTTCAAGTCGCCAATCATGCACACAGCATCTCCCCGAAGACGTGCTATAGCCACAGATTGAGCCAGTTTCTCAAGCGGGTGAATAGGGGACCAACGATCCCACGGAGAGTTGTGTGGCAATACATGGGCGTTGAAGAGACACACTGCGCCAATTTTTAGTACCAGTAAGTCCGGTCCGCACAGCGCCTCGTCCAGAACGGCTTTCAAGTCGGACCGAATAATTGCCGCGACACCACCCCACTGCTTCTCAAAGGTCGGTGAAGGCTCACGTGCCACAGGGAATATCTCATATCCGGGCGGAATGGGGACTGTGAGCTCTTGGCTAGGAACCCAGTGAGTCTCCGAAAAGTAGTTGACATCATATTTTTCCAGTTTGGTGAAACGCAGGGTGCGGAGTCACCGATGAATTGTGTAGCTAATAATGAACACTTGAAAAGCGAACACTACAACACACAAAACACCAACTACACCAACTACCAAGCGCGCAAGTTCGGGGTTCCTACCAGGTATTAGGCAGTGGCAATTTGGTAGCTTTACAAACACTTCAATAGCTTTAGCTAAAGATGAGTTTGGGACAATCAAAACCGTTCTAGGGCGCTTAACGCGATCCCAGAGGGTAAGGAAGGTCTGGTTTTTATAGGGACAAGGGTTTGGTGATCTTACGATCAAGAGGTTTATTTTATAGCCTGTGGCAAAGTGGCTCCTAAAGGTCCACAGCTCCACAGTCTATCCGGCACCTTCCCGAAGGAAGCTTGATCTTCTCGCACCTCCTCGAAAGGAGCTTGAACTTAATCTGGCACCTTCCCGAAGGAAGCTTGAACTGGTCTGGCACCTTCCCAAAGGAAGCTTGATCTTCTTGCACCTCCTCGAAAGGAGCTTGAACTTAATTTGTACCTGCGCACGTTATGTTCAACCAAATCCAATATATTCGCAAAATCAAGTGGAACACAATAGAAACTTTAAATAAAAGTAACTGTGGTGCTCCGAATGCCAACGCTCTAATCAGGGACCCAGCTGGTCGCTTAGGTATGAAAAGAGGGAGGGAATTCACTGGCACACCTCCAGAAACTGGTGGGTATTTATACAAACTGGGAGTCTAAATATGGTAATCACAATATTCGGTCACAAATAATACAAACAGATATGCGGAACTCTGTCCTGAGCTTATTTAGATAATGAACTGGTCCTGTTGAAAGTCAGTTTGTGGTAAAATTGGTATATTGGGTGGTTTTATTGTGAGCAGAGACCTCTTTTCTCTGTCACAAGGGAATAAAGCTGGAACAATAATATTCCTGCTCCACTTCCGCAGTCAACACATGTGGTTCCCCTCTTTTTATATGCCAGCAGTGACAGCTCCACATGGAATCTGTCCAAGCGTGCGATACGATCAATGCCCGCTGATCCGGGCATCAGCTTTCTGTCAACAAGCTGATGCCAGAGCTCGGATAGCTATCCGAGCTCCGCATCAGTCCGGACGACTGATCTCCGAGTATCTCCGACCCTTCGGAGCCATTCCGCACAATCCGAAGTCATGTGATCACAATTACGGAACAGATCCGGCCAAAATGAACAATATGTGCTCACAACTGCTACAATGAGTCTGCCGACTTGATTCAACTTGCAACTAGTGTCCCCTGGTGTCGCCCATTGTCTAGATGGATGGTATGTGCTACCCTTGTTCAGAATACATGCTGAAGAACCTCGATTCCGTCATAGAATGATGGGGTAGATCATTAGCTAAAGCTTAAGTGCTCTCTTGGAATCCAACCCATAGTGGTATCATCATCAAAGCAAAGCTCTGCTGCTCCAGTACATGCTTAGCTTCCTAGCTAGCTGTTTGGGTCTCACACTAGCCCTTGTATGGATGTATAATGCTGCCTATACAATAGTGTGCCAGCATGAATATGAACGGTTTTCATGCCTGGTCACAGGGCCAGCTTATTATCGGCAGCATAAGAGGGATGAGCGAGGTTCACGGCCAGCCGTCCGTCTGTGTTCCAGCTTCTGATAGTAATATTTTGACCATTAGAATTTAAAGAAGCGGTATTAGATTGCGTCTCGGGAACGATATCTGGTAAAGAAGAGATACTAGCCTCCCGGGTATGTAGTGGATTATTAGAGGAGGTAGCATTAGTAACGAAGTTAAGGTCGAGTAAGTCAGGAGTAGACGACAGTCCGGGCGCGGTGGCAGCATTACCGCCGCTCATCCCAACACGTCAATCAAGGAGATTTGCCCCGGTATTCGAGTAGTGCGGGGTAACGTGGCACCACTCGTTCCATGCCCGTGCGAATGCTGCTGCGTTGTCCCATGCAGAGCCGCGGCCGTCTGCGTGAAAGTGCCCAATTGCGTAGTCATGCTCATCGAGGTCTCCGACCCAAGTCGGCCGAGGGATCGCACCACCACCGCGATGAGCTTCAATAGTATCGTAGAAGCGAGCAAAGATGGCACCGGATCGCGAGCCCCAATGGACCGGGCCCACCTCCACTCTGGCCTCATCGCGGCGGCCGTAAGGTGGGGGGAGCTCAGCATCATGGCCATCAAAAGTGTGACAGCCTCTCCCTTTGCCTCGCCCACCCCAACCGCCACGACCCCCTCGCTTGCCCGCACTGCACATGGAGCCTCGACTGCTCCCTTCTCCGACAGCACGCCCAGTCCGATCACCTCCGCGCCCACCACAACTGCTGCCTTGACCGCCACAATCAGCTCCATGGCCTCCATCCCCGCCGTACCCAGGGTGCAGCGGGTCCCAGGCCTGCGGGTCGCAACCAGTATATGCCGGCGGCGCCGTGGATGGGGCACGTCCAGGAGCAGGAGGAGCGTTGGGGGTGTTGCCCGGCTCGCGGGCGGTGGATGCACGAGATGGCCCTGTACGACTTTCGATGTTCGTCCTAGCAGGGTGGAAGGGAGGAGGAAGTGACACGGGGCGGTGCTCGGCTTGCACAGGGGTGGGTGCAGCGGATATGCGCTGCTCGAGCGGGAGGCATGCGTGACTAGGCACAGTGTGATTTCGGTTTTCAATCTCAGTTGGACTTTGTGTAATCTAAATTGTAGGCTTTCAAATGGGTTTCATGGCAGCCGAATCATAATTTTATTCTATTATTTTAGGTTACAAAATCAGTGGGACCAAAAGTACTAGAAGTAAATTAAATTTCAGGTCCACCTATGTGCAATTTGACACTTGGGTGATCAAATTGCACCTGGGTGGGCCCTAAATATGATAATCGTTGGTGCGAGTAGCTACCAGGACCCCATCAATGGGCAACCCAAAAGTGTTCAAGATTTATTCTGAATCTAAGAAAGTCTGTAGGGGGAGGGCCCCCCCCCCTTCCCCCCTTGTACAAACTTTATCAGATGGAATAAAATGTTTTGGCATCAAATATCTACTCTTCACCCTCTTCCTCAGCCACCAGGCTGCCGATTCATGTCGTGAAAATTAAACAACCTCCCACCACCCATCGGAGTGCATTCCAGCTCTCCTCCAAGGCTGAAGATGAGTTGGATTTTTTTTTTTTTTTTTGGGAATGCGGGTACGACTTAAATATCTTATGGTGTGATGCCATCCTTGGCACTCTCAAACAAGCTCAGAAATGTGCGAGGAATATTCTATGCTTACGGGAAGTCATCCATTATATTCATATTGTATTGTATTCATATTCACTCATATTCATAGTTTTAGGAGAGCCTCAGAGCTGTATCATATCCATATCCAACTGAATATATTCAAAATATATTCAAGAATCAACTTTATTATACCTTTGGCCAGCACTAATCTGCGCTGCTCCTGCCTGATACTCTAGAGCACTTCCGAACAAGGTACACCGCACGCGCAGCCTGCCCATATGTATGTCGCATTCTGGTACTCCAGTAGAACACCATTTCGAGTGCATCACCTCAGCCTGGTCTCATTCTAGCATTACTTACTTTTATGTCGTAAAGGACCTAAGGTGACTACTGTACCATTTCGACCAACTGTTCACTTTTTTTCAACTGTTCATTCCTTGGCAATCACATCAATATTCCCATACATGGTAGTCCGGCATCCGCCGGACGCGATTTTTGTGCATTTTTCGGCCTATTTGGAATGCAAAAGCCCAATGTTACGGTTATGGGCAAGGGGCATTCACTAAACAAATTCGTGAAATCCACCGGTACTATGTATGTTCTACTGTTTGGTCTTTGATGGACGTGATGCGACGA